>CM056385.1:63121098-63347603 GCA_029718625.1 Synaphobranchus kaupii | reverse complement strand
TGGAAATAACCCACTGCAAGGGTTATTTCTCCGGACTCATTTTCCTATAGAACTCTATGGGGAAAGAAGTCAGGAGAAACAACCCTTAAAGTATTCACGCTATGTAATAGATTGTAACTAGCACCACAATTCTGGGAAAACAGGCATTTATGTGCGCATATCTCAAGGGCAGAATATACCCCATGATGAAGATCATAATAAGGATTCAAATATAATTTAAAGATAAAAGAAACTTATTATTTTGGCTAAAAGTTAATAATAGATATGACGAAGATTATATTAATAAGGTAATATATGGAAAGTAGTGTTTCGGGGATTGTAGCCAGGAGGAGTTTGTATTGTTGTCTCAATCTTTTTTACAGCAAACCCAAAATGGCCAGAATTACAATTTCAAACATTCAACAATATTTATTTAAAACAAGTTAATATAGTACATGCACGAAGGACAGATGAAACTTATGAATATAAAAATATTATAAGATACATAGTGTTTCGGGGAGTTTGCATTTTTGCTTTTGCATCTTCCTTTTTTTTTGCATTTCCATTTTCTTCCATTTGCATTTACATTTTTGTTTCTTGTTATTTTTTAACAGCAAACCCACATAGCAAGAATTGAAGTCAACAGCTTGGCAAGAGATTTGCGGTGGGACGAGACAAATCTGCGCCTTCATCACTGCTGGCCTCAGGATAATGAAGAGTACGCTCTTACCAGGGGCCTCCTCAATTGTGATGTCTGCTGGAGTTGGAGCTGGAGTTGGAGTTGGAGCTGGAGCTGGAGCTGGAGCTTTGAAACCCTTTATTAATGACAACTACCAAAGTACATCCACATTTCTTCAACACCAATTTAACTTACAATATCCCCCAACTACTCAAACTTTCAAAAAAGGAGCATCAGAAACAGAGAATTATATAAAACAACAAAACGAGTGAGTGTGAGTGTGTGACCCAATACCCAAAAAAATGCACTCCATTCCTCTACCACCTCCTCTCCTCCGTGCCCCGAAAAACCGATCTTTATGTCCAATTAGACCCTGTTCTAGTTCAGTTCCCCCCTCATACTGTAGAGTTCACGATAAACAGCTCTCGGTCAGCAGAGACACTGGTTGTAGCTTGTGGAGCATTTGCTGACAAGATTTTGAATCTCTGGGAATTGTAGTCTTAAAAACCGCTGTAATGACCACCTAATGGTTTGAAGTTTTAAATAAATGTTATTTATTCTGTAGTAGTTATAGAAATAAAGTATAGTTTTCCTATTTGTGCTGCCTTTCTGGAAACAAAAAGATCCCGTCATTTTGGATTATCTGGGGTGATGTGATCGTCACAACCCTATCGATAGCCAAAGCAGGATAAGGGCCATTACTGAGGGGCCATTTCTGTCACATTGTAGGCTATGCTGCAGGTCGCTGTTGTCTGTCCAGAGAGGCTTTAGTTCCCTATCAGCAACCACAGTGGGGAGAGCAGATTAACGATTTATCAAGTGAAGAAGGCAGAAGTTTTCAGTGTATAACATTACTCAGCTAGTATATTTTCCTTTGCCGAGGTACGGCCATGCATCAGATTTAAACTAAGCAACTATTCTTCGTCACTTCGAAA
Organism: Synaphobranchus kaupii; assembly: GCA_029718625.1. NCBI lineage: Eukaryota > Metazoa > Chordata > Actinopteri > Anguilliformes > Synaphobranchidae > Synaphobranchus > Synaphobranchus kaupii. The sequence goes on along the minus strand of CM056385.1, from coordinate 63,346,010 downwards.
CGGTCATTGATACTCATGACAAAAAGCTGAGCAGTATCATTTCAGTGCTCTCGTCAAGCGCCAGAGTATGCACTGAAAACCTTAGCCTTGTCACATAGGCTAACAAATTGAAAAGAATAACCAAGAATGAATAAAAACTTGTTCAGAAGTAATGCACAGTAGACTGACACATGGGGTGGTCAACTTACCAGTCATCTTAAATAATGCAGAATGCAGGACTTCAATGGGGCTAAAGAGAGGGGGGGGGGGGGGGGGGGGGGGGAGAAAAGCCGGTAGAAAAAGATGCGAGAAAAACAGATAGAGGAATTAGAATTAGTTATTAGTATGTTGATATTTTTCATGCACCGCATACATCACGTTAAAAGGTAAGCACTCTAAGGTGTACAGTTTGGTTATGCAGGGGGACTCGTCCGTTTTTCCGACTCATCAGTAGATACTACGAGCAATCGCTCAGAGCAATAGTACAATCATAACTGCTACAGCTTCGTGTTTTTCAGATGCCAGAGAATACAGCCATTGAAGTCCACAAGGGTTCAGTCCTCGATGGCTTATACTGAGATTCAACCTAGGAGAGAGGATGAAAGGTAGGAATCGAGGGAAGGATAGAGAGGGGGGGTAAAGATTGCGGGAGGAGATGGACAGATGAAGAAAGGGAGGGAGGAGGAGAAGAAAGAACAGGAGGGGAAAGAGAGGAGGCAGGGATATAAAGAGGGGGGAGAGAGATGGAGAGGGTAAGGGGGGGAGGATAGAGCTAGAGCAGAGGTGGGCAACGAGGGCCGTATCCATTTCTGGTTTTCATGCCAACTTTTGGCCTTAATTACCTAATTAGCCCTAATATTTACGTCATCTGACATTTTAGCTACAATTCTTAATAAGCGCATGAATGACAAGCCGAAGACTTCTTGTGTCCCTATATGAAACATTTTTATGTGATCTATTCAATCTACCAGTTTTGGTGGTAAACAGCCAATTAGCTCATTTAGCTGGGGTAATTGGTGGGAACAAAAACCTGCATACACATCGGGCCCTCCAGGACTGGAATTGCCCACCCCTGAACTAGAGGGAAGGAGAGAGAGGGAGCTATTAAGTTTGCGTTTGTAAGATAGCAATTGATCGATATTTGGCCGATCGATACTCAATTAATAGCTAGAAAGCAATGATACCTAGCTAACCTTTTAAGTTGGTTAATAAAGCTAGCAAATTGTGTAATGACTTACAATGACAACGTGACTCTTCAATCTGCTTATTGATTAAACAGCCACGTTGTCATTGTAAATTAGCTAGCTAGTTAATAAATAATTATTTAAATTAGATATCGATATCGTATAACGTTAGCCAGATTAGCACTAACTAACGTGTTACTTAGCTAACGTCAGCTAATAATGAGATGAACGTCAAGTCATTAGTGTTGTGTCGTTCGCGAACGATTCGTTCAAAAGACCGAATCTTTTGGGGTGAACGAACTGAACTGAATCACTTACTGAAAAGATCCGTTCATTTCTCAGTTCATTTGAGCTCTTGAACGGATCTGATCAGCAGTGAGCGTGCAGGGAGGGGGAGGGGACTGCCGCGAGCGAACGTGATTCGTCCCCTGCGAACCAGTTCTGCTGTGCTTAACGAATCATTCACGGGCGGGGCGGGCGCTGAGCGAGGCAGCGAGCGTGCAGAGTGGACTTCTGCAAGCGAACGTGGTCGTGATTCGTTCACTGAAGGCTACTAGACACAGTGAGTTAACGTGACGTGATCCTGAGTGATAATCAGCGGCTCAAACTGCCAGAATCAGGCCCAGCAAGTTAAGACTTAAAAGTCATTGAAAACCAGCGTTCACCTCCAATATTGATATTCAACGAGGAAACTTTTAAAATATCAAGATTTGTAAACGGAGTTTGGCGCGTTTGTCAAAGCGACAGCACTTCCGCATGAACCGTTGCGGCCGTTTCAGTTCACTGAGTGAGTCGGACTACGCAGTAACGCAGTCGGAGCTCCGCCCAAGCACTGAACGATTCGGTGAACGAATCTTTTGAACGAATCTTTTTAATGAACTGATTCTAGTGATTCGAGTCACTGAAGTGAACTGTTCTGCCCATCGCTACACGACTGACTCACTTGAGTACTCTATTTTGTCATCTCTAGCTAGCATTTTTCAAAAAGAAAATCAGTGATTGGACGGCAGAGATATTAAACGTCAAAACATAGAGTACTCAAGTGACTATGTCACGCTGGTTTCGGAAGTAAATTCCCCATTCATTTAGAGCGTAGACATTAACTAAAGCTTACTTTTCAACCATTTCTACTTATTATGTCTTACCGTCAATTTCCCGGATTGTTCAATATAACGCCCGTTCGCAAACTATGTCGTTTTTCTGGACCAGCTTCGAGTATATTTTACGTTTTAGTATTTTTTTTTGTGAACATCCCAGAGCTGGCATTGTTTAAAAAACTACACGTCCCATAATTCCCTCCGAACGAGCAGCCTTATCTCTAGACGTTTTCATATAACGTTAGCCAGCAGTAGCACACAGCTCCGTTTTTAAACACTTTTTTCTAACGTTAGCTAGCTAGCTTGAAGGACTTAAAGCTAGAATTGCTTCATGTGGTTAACCGTAGCATAGTTTCTGACCTTGTCGGGCGGGCTTCTCTACTTAGCAAGCTAACGTTAGCTTGTCTTGAGCAGCACGAGCCTACTCCCATCTGCCACAGAGCAGACAGACGAGATGATGATATCTTATTGGTCGAGAACCACCCGTGCGTTGCAGTACTGGATATGCAGTCCGTTAAAGTGGACTACAAGTCGAACTACAATCATTAATGCATTACTTTAAAAAATAAAAATTGGAACATGCGATATATGGTCTACATGCTTGTACCACACAGGCTAATCCAGGAACGTTTCGGCTCATTCTATGAATCAGATTTCAAGAAATAGTCGGTAGTCTCCGAAGCCCATTCTATTTTCCATAGGGAATTTACTTCCGAAACCAGACTCCCGCCCACGACTGACGTACTCAATTGAGTACTCTATTGGCAACTACGCTCCGGCTTTAAAGAGATACTGCAGAGCCTTTTCTAAGGCCTTTTTTACTGCTTCAATTTGAACTGGAACTTGTGAGTAGGTGTGGTCATATGACGATGGTGCTACGTAGTCATATTATGAATATTCATACGGTCAAGGAGTGAAAGGGTGTGTCTTGGTGAACTGACTCAGGCCCACTGAACTCAGCCCCACTGAACTCCCCCTTCCTGCTCTCTCCTCACAACTAAACAAACAACAAAATGGCGAGCGACAAGAGTGACAGCAGTACTGCAGGGAGTTTTGAGGTGGAGGAGTTTTGAAAGGATTCCTTTGTGGTGGAAGACTCTTCCTCGCGAAGATGTTGCTCGGGCAATACAGCCGTATTCATTCGAGTCACTGGCAGCAGCAGCCGCCGCCCCGGCTGTATTGGTTGAGCGACGTCTTCGAGGAGAGGACTGGGGATGTAACCGAATGGTAGAGCTAACGTTACCTAGCTAAGTTAGCTTGTTTGTCTTCCTAAAGTAACATTACTATTACATTCAAATACACAGCAAAACCCAGTCACACAGTAACGTTAGTATATTGAACATGGCTGGTTGTAGCGCCCAGCTCCACTTGGTCCGGAGGGAATTGTTATCATTTATTAGCTAACCTTATTCATAAATGATAGCGATAACTAGCTAGCTAACTTACCAGTTCTCTGGACCAAACGGGGCTAAACTCACACACAATAGACTGCTTTGCATTACCTAATTTATTGATACATTCCGTCTCTCGGCAGATTATGAAAGCTAACAGAGCCGGTGGCATTACACCGAGGAACGATACATCTCTGACTCCTTGGCATAATGCAGGCAAGTTAGTTAAAGATACCAAAGTAAGACGTTGTAGATGAATAACTCTCTATGGCTACCTTCACACTGCAGGTAAAAAGTGGCCCAATTTTTTCCTCAAATGTGACACAGATCTGATTTTTTTATGGAAGTGTGAACAGCGAAAATCACATTGAATCTGACATTTCCAATTCTCATTTGGGCCACTTTTGAATGAGGTATTAGATGCCGATACATAACCGATTGTTGATTCCCTCGAACTATCGAGTCGACTCAGAAGACTCAGCATAAAAGTAGTTCAAAAATACAGATTCGTTCGCAAACTGCACATCACTGTAGTTGATTCCAGGTGATAAGGAAGCGTGGTCGTTAGCACCTTTAGCTTCATACACCACTATTTTAAATGTTCACAAAGTGTTTGTCAAATGTATAATTAAGGGACAACTTGTCAGTTTAATTGTTTTGGCAAGTTTATTTAATCAATATGGCTTAGAAAAGTTAACTAGCATGCTAGCTAGTAGGCTACACATGTTGATTCACTTGCAAACGTGGGGACTCGTCCGTGTTTGAAGGCAGGCTATACCTGGTAAGGCTGCTAACAATATAAAATTGCGAGCATACCTGGTCGGGTTTGAGAGGATGTTCCCGATAAACCTGGTTTTTGTAACGTTAGATAATGAGGGCATTAGAATGCAGTAGCACCATGTAGCCTATTAGCACACACGATTTCAATCCGACTTCTGGCATTCGATATCGCTAGGCTGCATTAAGTTACAGTTCTGGACCATAGACTGTATAAAAATATGGACAAAGCCACTGTGACGTCACCCATTGCCTTTCCACGGCCTCGTAAAAACTGAATTGAAGCTCGGAAGTCTTTTTCGCCGCCCGTTTGTACAAACTGCGCCGAAGTGACCTTGGCTTGGAGCAGGGTCAACCGGATATGGCCCGGGCACAGTATGATTGACAGTTCGGGGTGGATAAGCCACAGAACTATAAAGCCCATGACCTGACCAAACCCACCATTTTGCAAAACGAACTTGCGGTAAACTTCCTTAAGTTGCTAATGTTTCATAATAGAACACTTAATTGATTTTACTGTGTCATTTATTCACATTGAATGTGTGGTATTCATCACATAATTAACGTTCATTGTTATCTTCATTTTATATTCAGCTAACATCAGCTAATTTGATTAGCTAGATAGCATACCAGCTGAGCTCGGTAGCCAAGCTAGACGCACTGCATCACCACCACACATGGACGAACAGGGTAACGCTATTGCATTACATTACATTACAGGCATTTAGCAGACGCTCTTATCCAGAGCGACTTACACAACTTTTCAGCATTTTTTTTTGAAGCGATTCAGGTTAAAAGAGTAGGCTAGGCTAGGCTACATTTTGACACCTGCTGCTAGGAACAGAAAAACAGACTGAACATTTTGTCAAACAGTAGGCTTTGGAACAGACATTTGTTTTGCAGTGAAATCGGACGAGAATACGCTGGATTCACGTCTTATTTTACTGCAAATCAATGTCAGTTCAATAGGCTATAGGCTCTGTTTCTTCATTGAAGCAGGTATCAAAAGCAGGTGCCAAATAGGCCTAGACATCAGATATTAAGTAATCAGACTTAATATCAGGAAAATAACCGAGTTCTGACTTGGTATAAATAAAGTTAAATGAATAAAAGTAGCCGACCGTGGGAAAACACGTTGTGATACGGTCGTAGGCGCGAGGCCTCAAATGTGCCTGGAAAGAATAGTTCCCCACACTGCAATCATGGCCTATAGAAGCCTATAGGCCTGTCTCCTGAATTGAGATTAATGGATAGAATGAGTTTTTTTGGACATATCTAATATTTGTATGGGCCTTGTGTGGACAGTGAAGTCTATTTTATTTTTGCTCTATAATTAAGCGGTTTGGATTTGTGATCAAATGTAGAATATGGGCACAATGTACAGAACGTGGCATGTTATTGTTAGTTTTTTTTTTTTTCGTCCCCCATTTTAGGTGAGAGCCATAACTAAGACAAATGACCTTAAATTGATTTCTACTATGTTAAAGTCGGTGGCCGTTTGTTAATTCACGCGTGGAGCTTTCACTGTTCTTGTAGTCTGTTATTCGAATTGAGACACGAAAATGTTGTCTAAAAGTTAATACAATTGTATATTTTCAGTTCAACTCGAAATGGTGTGAATACATTTTTTTTTTGTACCACAAGGTGGCGGCATTTAGCTGTACTTGAAGGCCTACTTCAAAAGCAGAAAAGGCTGTAATCTCAAGGCCACTGAAAAGCAGCACAATGGATTTGCTTGGTAGAACTAATTGGTGAAATCAGCTGACTAAGTTCATGGGTGGAGGGAAAACAATGCAGGACTTTCTGACCCCTGGACTTTACAACTCTGAGGGCTCTATTTTCAAACCAGCGCAAGGGGACGGTATAGTCAAACGCAAGCTTGTTGACAGCATCAACGTCTAAAACTGGCGCTATGGCGTTTCTCAGCAATACCGCTAGGATCAACAAATTCTCAACATAACATCCTTTCGCTTGCGCTGCAGTGGAATGGGTGGCGCTGTCTGGGGCGTGTTCTAAAATACTTTCGGCTCAGTGACAATTTGAACCAACGAAAACCCATTGCGTTATGATCAGCTGGAACCACCTCTTAGCGGGAACGCAATAGACTCTGGCAATTTGCCAACTTATTCGTCATGTAGTTCTGTGTAGTGTCTATAGGTGATGCCAACATTACACTTCCATTTAATGAACAAATAGCCTATAATTATTATTAATTAATTAATTTTTATTTAAACTACTAGAATAAAACAGGACAGCTTACAAGAAACTTGCGATCATGTAGGCCACTAGCCTATAATATATAAATTACACATTGACACAGTTGAATCATAAGCCTACCATTTGAATCATAATTATGCCTACATCACCTAATGTAGGCTAATTCATGCATTCGCTACCTCCTCCCGTGCCTTCCGAACTTCTGGGAGACGAGATGGTGTGGATTGTGATCCATAAATTACTAGTCCTAGCCTGTACTTCTGTTGCAAGTATGTCTGATTCCTGTGCGGAAAATCTTGTCGTTGACGGTCCAGTGCGTTTGGGTTGCTCATTATGAAATTGCATGGAGCGATTGCGTTCCAACGCGATTGCGTTTTAAAGCATGAGAACAACAATTTGATTGGCTACCATAGAGACACACCTTGGACGTTTAAACCCAGCCTTTTAGCAATACCGCCATAAGGTGCGTCAAGATTGCCGTCATGAAATTACCAAATTTCTCGCCGACACGCCCTCAGAGCGATACCGCCAAGCGATTACTCTTGCGTTCACCATTGCGTTTGGTTTATTAAAATAGAGCCCTGAATGTCAATGCGAGTCTAGGCTACATTATGCCTTAGTTGGATTGCAGTTATGCAACTGAATTACAGCATACATTGAACTGTAAGGATTCCAAACCGAATTACTACTTCCAAACGAGGAATACATGATACAATTGTTTTTTAAATGAAACTATAAAACTCTATTAAGAACAAATAATGATCTGGTTTGAATAATAATGGATTTGCGGTGTCGTTGGATGCTTTCCATGGAGATTTCTCACGAGCCTGTATGGTGCTGACTACTGTACTACTACACCATACTAAAAATCAGAAAAAGTAAACGGTGTGATGTTCCCTCATAAAATATTTTTTATTCAGCAAATCACTCATACCAACATGGAACGTTTTCACTGTGGAAATCAGAGGTCTAAATATTTCAAATTTTTTATCTGTTTTTATTTATTCATCCCCTTTTCTCTGTTTGATGTTTCTGTATCTGTACATTTTCTAAAATGATTATATATTTTTTGTAATACAGTGCCCAGAATTGCACACAGTACTCTAAGTGTTGTCTGACAATGGTATTGTATAATATCAGCAAAACTTCCTTGGATTTATACTCATTACTTTTGGCTATATATGAGGCTTTAATGAACTACAGAGTTGAACTTACACGTCCATGGAGAGCAATCATTGGACCCAATGAGTCCCATGAAATTGCTGCCCATACCATTACAGAACCACCTCCATACTTAACAGTTGGCAACAGACAGTGTGGATTGAATGCCTCCTTAGGCTTTCTCCAAACATAAACCCGTCCAGACGTATTAAAAATAGTAAAAGATGACTCATCAGACCAAATCACTTTTCTCAATTGCTCAGGGGTCCAGGTTTTGTGTTCCTTACACCATGTTATGCGTTTTTGTGCATTAAACTTTGATACAAACAAATGTTTTTGTTGAGACTGGTTCAGATATGGATTGATTGTGGTGATTTTTAGAGCTGTAGTTCTGTGGTTATGAGCAACTATCCTACCAAATGCAGGGCTGGATCATAGTCCTGTGAGGCCCCTGGGCACATGTCTTTTGAAGGCCCCCCCCCCCCCCCCCCCCCGGCTTTCCTATATTGGTGTCTTTCTTGCCTTCTTCCTCACAAAATCATCCACTAGATCATCAGAATCTAGCTGTCTGACTCTATTGACATAAGTGACAATGAGCTGAGACGTGTTTGGCACATGCTACTCCACAGCTCATTTTTTATTCTGCCTAAAAGGGAAAATGTCCGCTCACCCTGGCAGTTTGTCACCGGCAAAGTTAGAAAAATCCCAAATGCCACGAAAACATTGGGAAACACTGACTGCAGATTAAGTGCCTGCAACATCTCAAGCAATTTAGTTGGGCACTTCTCACCCTCAGAGTCAGACATGAAAGACTTGAATTGGATGAGTTCGTTGACAAAGTTCATGTCCAGGTCTGATGGATATGCAGCGGAGAGTGCATTTACCTTTTCCACTATGACATCACTGTTAGACACCTGGGGCCACATGTGTGTAAAATACTGCGTAAAAGAATGCTGTTTTGCATTTTATCCCTCTGCCTTTCGGTCACGGTGTCGCCATATCACACTGACTCCAAACATTGCGTAAGAATGGTGTCCAGTGTATGCAGAGGTATGCAGGTTTTCTTATTTTATACATCTGAATTGTGTGGAAACTCGCTTACGCAGCTCTCTGAGGGCATTTTTCTGCTCAGCACTGTTTATACATGGCCCCTGATCTGACATAAACAGAACTCCAAAGACACTGGTCAAACGCTTGTAAGCGTTTGCCACTATCTTATCAATGACCACATAAAATGTTTCTATTTTGAACTTCTCCCTCCCCTCAAGTGTCACACTTGGCTCTGAGCTCTCATCTGCAAATGTGTTGCGTTTCCTCTTTCGCTGAAGATCGTATTTCAAACTCAACGGAAAAGACGGAGGTGAAAGAAGAGGAAGTAAAAAGACTAAACCTGAATGAAAGAACGGAGTAAGTAGCCTGCTGTGGAGTGTGATGGAGAGAATAGAAGATAAAGGTGAAGGGGTTTGGGGAGGAATGGGAATCTGGCCCAATTCAGTAAAACAGAAAACTTACATGACGGAAGGAAGAGGCCACGTCGTTTGATTAAAAGAGTAGGCTAGGCTACATTTTGACACCTGCTGCTAGGAACAGAAAAACAGACTGAACATGTTGTCAAACAGTAGTCTGGAACAGACATTGGGTTTTGCAGTGAAATCGGACGAGAATACGCTGGATTCGCGTCTGATTTTACTGCAAATCAATGTCAGTTCAATAGGCTGTAGGCTAGTGTTTGACAAAATGTTCGCTCTGTTTCTTCATTAAAGCAGGTATAGGCTACATCAGTTCAATTAAGAAAATACAGTCACTAAAATAAAATCAACGGATATTAGTGCTGAACCGTCTGAATGTGTTTTCCCACGGTCGGCTACTGTTATTAGGTTAATTTAACTTTATTTATACCAAGTCAGAACTCGGTTGTTTTCACCACGCTGAAGTTGGCTCCCGATTCGAAATTGCCGGTCCACCTTAAATCGGTCGCGAAAAGCGATTGTAGGCTTTCACAGTCATCCTTCCGCTTTTTTCTCCGCTAAATCGAATTGGCTCAACATTTTGATAGCCTAGTTATATATAGAAAATACCAGGTACTGTTATACATCTGAAATTATTTGGATACTGCACCGTTTTGAAATAATCGCACAAATGTTATGAAACAATACAATAATATTGGCATATTACAAAAAATTAAAATGTACAAAACCTTTGACACTTGGGTATGACTCCTACCTCTGACTCCAGTTGGGTGAAATATTACTGTAGTGTTTTCAAATAATCCCTCTTCAAACTTCCTATGTCCACCAATGTACTGAAAAGGGTGATTATTTAAATAGGAATTTCTTGCCAATTTTAGAACGTCTCAAACTTTTGACATGTGGGTATTAGAGAAGAGGTCCTCCACTACATCTGACCCGAGTTGGGTGAAATATTACTGTAGCATTTTCGAATAATCCCACTCCAAATTTTTACATTGGATTACATATAAAGTTTGAAGTGGGATTATTCGAAAATGCTACAGTAATATTTCACCCAACTCGGGTCAGATGTAGTGGAGGACCTCTTCTCTCATACTCAAGTGTCCAAAGTTTGAGATGTTATAAAATTGGCAAGAAAATCTTATTTAAAAAATAACCTTTTTCAGAAAATTGGATTACATAGAAAGTTTGGAGTGAGATTATTTGAAAATGCTACAGTAATATTATGTAATGCCAATATTATTGTATTGTTTCATAACGTTTGGAGTGTGATTATTTCAAAACGGTGCAGTATCCAAATAATTTCAGATGTATAACAGTACCTGGTATTTCATATATATATATATATATATATATATATATAGTCAAGCCGGAAAGTCTGCACACTCCTTTCACCTTCTCCACGTTTTATTACGTTACACGTAATGACTTATACTACAATAGATTGAGTTCATTTTTTGCCTCAAACATCTACACACAATAACCAATAATGACGAAGTGAAAACAGATTTTTAGAAAATATGCAATTTTATTTTACTGACAAAAATAGGTTATTTAGGGGTTACATATCTGTACACACCCTTAGCCTAATACTTGGTTGCTGCACCTTTGGCAGTGATTACAGCTTCAAGGCGTCTTGGGAAAGAAGCTACGAGCTTGGCACACTTGTTTCTGGACATTTTTGCCCATTCCTCTTGGCATATCCTTGCAAGCTCCGTCAGGTTGGATGGGGAGCGTCGGTACACAGCGATTTTCAGCTCTTTCCACAGATATTCAATTGGATTCAGGTCTGGCCTCTGGCTGGGCCACTCAAGGACATGCACAGACGTTCTCCGAAGCCACTCCTTTGTTCTCTTGGCTGTGTGCTTCGGGTCGTTGTCATGTTGGAAGGTAAACCTTCGCCCCAGTCTGAGGTCCAGAGCGCTCTGGAGCAGGTTTTCTTCAAGGATCTCGGTGTACTTAGCTGCATTCATCTTTCCCTCTATCAGGACTAGTCGCCCCGTTCCCGCTGCTGAAAAACATCCCCACATCATGATGCTGCCACCGCCATGCTTCACTGTATGGATGGTATTAGCCAGGTGATGAGCGGTGCCTGGTTTCCTCCAGATGTGACGCTTGGTATTCAGGCCAAAAAGTTACATTTTGGTTTCATCAGACCAGAGAATCTTGATCTATTTACATAAGTGACAATGAGCTGAGACGTGTTTGGCACATGCTACTCCACAGCTCATTTTTTATTCTGCCTAAAAGGGAAAATGTCCGCTCACCCTGGCAGTTTGTCACCGGCAAAGTTAGAAAAATCCCAAGTGCCACGAAAACATTGGGAAACACTGACTGCAGATTAAGTGCCTGCAACATCTCAAGCAATTTAGTTGGGCACTTCTCACCCTCAGAGTCAGACATGAAAGACTTGAATTGGATGAGTTAGTTGGCAAAGTTCATGTCCAGGTCTGATGGATATGCAGCAGAGAGTGCATTTACCTTTTCCATTATGACATCACTGTTAGACACCTGGGGCCACATGTATGTAAAATAATGCGTAAAAGAATGCTCAGGGAGTAAGTCAGAAATCTGCTTTCGCAAAGTTTTGCATTTTCTCTCTCTGCCTTTCGGTCATGGTGTTGCCATATCACACTGACTCCAAACATTGCGTACGCATGGTGTCCTTCGCGTGCAGAGGTATGCAGGTTTTCTTATTTTATACATCTGAATTGTTGTGTGGAAACTCGCTTACGTAGCTTTCTGAGGGCATTTTTCTGCTAAGCACTGTTTATACATGTGGCCCCTGATCTGACATAAACAGAACTCCAAAGAGACTGGTCAAACACTTGTAAGCGCATGCCACTATCTTATCAATGACCACATAAAATGTTTCTATTTTGAACTTCTCCCTCCCCTCAAGTGTCACACTTGGCTCTGAGCTCTCATCTGCAAATGTTTTGCGAAGATCGTGCTTATATGACTGAGAGACACCTGTCACACTTAAAGGGATAGTTCGGAATTTTGGACATAATGTCTCAATTACGACTTACCCATGATGTAGTTGATTGATGGAAACCATTTTCAGATAATTCCATGCTGTCCATTCTTTTGGACATACACACATTGCTAATGCTAGCGCAACTCTCAGGAAACTAGTAGCATCCACTACCAAACGCACTTAAACACTCCACAGTGCACCCAAAGCAAATAAAATACGACGACAGTCTATCGGGGTTATTTTCAGTGATTATACCATAATTTTTCAAGTCAAACTATCGTTGAATCTAGTTTAGTAGGTAGCTAACGTAAAGTAGCCTATAGCTCTGCCGGCCAAAAACAATATCGCGCGTGTGAAAGAATCAGACTCGTAGTATTGTTAGCTAACGTTCAGGTAAGATGGTATTTCGGTGTGTATTTCAAGGTTGTTCAAATCATGCAAAAAAAATGGGCACCACAAAGTTTTCACCGATTTCCAGTGGAAGATCAACAAAGAAAACAGCTGTGGCTTCTTGCTGCTCGCATGGATGTCACCAATTGAGACTCTAAAAAAGTTTGTAGTGACCATTTCACGGAGGATGACTGTGAAAATCAAAAAAGGACGGGCGGGACACCCTTTACTGAAAGAGACTGCTGTGCCATCACCTGTTTTTCTTCATGCACCGAAAAAAACTGACGAGCAGGTAACTAATAAATGATTGCATGCGTGATCTATCTATTCAGCTAGCTAGCTAGCTAGTTGCCACGATTGGGAAGCCATGGAAGTGCTCAAACTTTTCCTGCAAATTGGTAGCCAGTGTGCTTGCTTGTATATGCTGTGTTATTCTGTAGCATGTTTGTGTTTATCTGACTTGTTGTCTACCAAATATGTAACTTTAAGGCAAAACGGATGGTGTCGGCAACTGTGGAGTACAGCAGATAGCCTACAGGCACATACCCTGGCTAATCTACAGCTAGCTCCGCCGCCGTACTTCCACTGAGAATTTAGGTGAGCACAAAGTAAAGGATTCAACGATAGTTTGACTTGAAAAATGATGGTATAGTCACTGAAAATAACCCCGATAGACTGTCGTCGTATTTTATTTGCTTTGGGTGCACTGTGGAGTGTTTAAGTGCGTTTGGCAGTGGATGCTACTAGTTTCCTACGAGTTGCGCTAGCATTAGCAATGTGTGTATGTCCAAAAGAAGGGACAGCATGGAATTATCTGAAAATGGTTTCCATCAATCAACTACATCATGGGTAAGTCGTAATTGAGACATTATGTCCAAAATTCCGAACTATCCCTTTAAGGCTGCCCTTTCAAAAGCCTCAAACTGGTCTCGCTGTCCCGCCACAAAATCCCTCAACGAAGACACAAGCTGTGCTGCTACAGAGATGTCAATGTCACTTTTCTGTAGGTGCATGCTTGTAGCATGGAACCGGTCAAGTATGACGTCCCAGAAATGTACCATGAACACCATCTCTAAGGTGTCCAATTTGGCACATAGTCCAGCGGCCTCAATTCGAGTATCTGTTTTCTCATTATCATCATTGCACTTACCACCAAAGGCCTCTCTAATGTGGGTGTAATTTCTCCACAGTGCCTTGGTTGACTCTGCCCGAGCACTCCACCGAGTACTGGACAGCGATTTTAATGTCAGTCTGACATCTGTCTTCCGAAAGACTTTCCCCCATCTGTGTGTGGATGAAGAGCAAAATGTGTACAGTGACTGCAACATGTTAAACTTGTCAGCCTCTGGGCTACTGCTATCTAAGATGTTCCATTGTATTTTCCTGACATGTTGCTTGCATTGTCATATGACTGACCTCTACAGTTTGAGAGGTCCAACCGAAGGCCCTCCACCATCAGTCACACAGTCTGCTAAACTTTTACCAGTGTGGCTCTCAATTGGCTCAAAGCCCAGGAATCGCTCCACCACGTTCCCGCTGCTGTTAACAAACCGGAATATGAACGTCAATTGGTCCACATGTGACAGGTCTGGGGTGGAGTCAACAATTACTGAAAAATATTTGGCATCTGCTATTGTTTGGCGAGTTTTCTGACCCATTAGATCAATGAGTTCTTCACATATTGTCGATGACAAATAGGACACTGTGCCTCTTCCTTTTCTGCCAAACATTTTAATATTTTCAGCTAAGAATGGGTCAGATTGTGATAGAAATTCTAGGATGCCAAGGAAATTATCGTTATGGGTTGACCCAAACTGTTCATCATCTCCCCTAAACGCAAGTCCTCTTTCACCCAATAACTTGATCACTGCTACAACTCCTTTCAAAATGTCCCTCCAGTATTTTCGTTCCCCATCAAGTTGCTGCATGAGATCTGCATCTATAGCATTACATTACATTACATTTATTTAGCAGACGCTTTTATCCAAAGCGACGTACAGTAAGTGCGTACAGAGACATCATCATCATTACAGAACAGACAAGGCAAGGCACATCCTTTGCATAATGTAGCAGCTATCCCTAGCAATGAACGTTGACTGTAGTTCACAGTAAGCTGTGGGCAAATCAGCAACACCACACTTTCATTCCAAATACTATTATAAACTATACTATTATAAACCATTCCAAATACTATTATAAACTATGCTATTATAAACCATTCCAAATACTATTATAAACTATACTATTATAAATCATTCCAAATACCATTATAAACTGCTATTATAAACCATTCCAAATACTATTATAAACTATAATAAACAGACAGGAAAACACAGGGAACAGGGAACTGATATTCCTAGGTGAGGATATCAGTCAAGGTGGAGTCTGAAGAGGTGTGTCTTCAGGCCTCGACGGAATGCAGGCAGGGTTGGAGTAGAACGTAGGGGAATGGGAAGTTCATTCCACCACTGAGGTGTTAATGTGGAAAAACTCCGCAGTCGGGACAAGCGAGAGCCTTTGACACGGAGGGGGGGAAGTGCCAGTCGCCCTGCTGTAGAAGAGCGAAGTGGTCGAGCAGGAACATAGTTCTGGATTAAGTCCTGCAGGTAGGCGGGGCCTGTCCTATTTGCTGCAGTGTAGGCCAGGGTCAGAACTTTGAACCTGATCCTGGCTGCAACTGGCAGCCAGTGGAGAGACCTCAGCAGGGGGGTTACGTGGGAAAATTTCGGGAGGTTGAACACAAGCCGGGCAGCTGCATTCTGGATGAGTTGAAGAGGCAGAATGGCGCAGGCCGGTAGGCTTGCGAGCAGGGAGTTGCAGTAGTCCAGGCGTGAGGTGACCATGGTCTGGACAAGAAGCTGGGTGGAGTAGGTGGTCAGGTACGGTCGAATCCTCCTGATGTTGTACAGGAGGAACCTGCAGGACCGTGCCGTCGCCCTGATGTGCTCTTTGAAGTCCAGCCGGTCGTCCAGGACCACCCCCAGGTTCCTTGCAGAGCGGGAGGCAGCCACCACGGTCCCATCAACGGTGATGGAGAGGTCATGTAGTGGGGAGGTCTTGTACGGCATGAAGAGGAGCTCTGTCTTGTCAAGGTTGAGCTTCAGGTGATGGGTAGCCATCCACTCAGAGATGTCAGTCAGACAAGCAGATATCCTCTCCTTAACCTGTGGGGTAGAGGGAGGGAAAGAGAGGAAGAGTTGAGTATCGTCAGCATAGCTATGGTATGAGAAGCCATGTGAATGGATTACTGAGCCAAGAGACTATAGCACCGCCCTTTGTCTGCTGGTGCAAGGCAAGCTTGCATGATCTGTGTTCTGCACTCATTTCATGTTCCCATACCTGGATTATGGACCAGGCCAGTGCCCCGGGGCCTCAAACTGCCAAGGGGCCTCCAAGCCTCAGGCCGCGTGCGGTGTGTGGCCCAAGACTTCCGAAGGACGTTGAACACCAGGGCCCTCAGTGCGCACAGCGCAAGCTGACCACTAGGCCCCTGGGTGCTTATAGCCTGAGCTCACCACTAGGCCCCTGGGTGCTTATGGCCTGAGCTCACCACTAGGGCCCCCCAGACCCCTCAGTGCTTACAATGTGAGGCCCCCTGGGCCCCTCAGTGCTTACAGTGTGAGGCCCCCCTGGGCCCCTCAGCGCTTACAGTGTGAGGCCCCCTGGGCCCCTCAGCGCTTGCAGTGTGAGGCCCCCTGGGCCCCTCAGCGCTTACAGTGTGAGGCCCCCCGGGCCCCTCAGCGCTTACAGTGTGAGGCCCCCCGGGCCCCTCAGCGCTTACAGTGTGAGGCCCCCCTGGGCCCCTCAGCGCTTACAGTGTGAGGCCCCCTGGGCCCCTCAGCGCTTACAGTGTGAGGCCCCCCAGACCCCTCAGCGCTTACAGTGTGAGGCCCCCTGGGCCCCTCAGCGCTTACAGTGTGAGGCCCCCTGGGCCCCTCAGCGCTTACAGTGTGAGGCCCCCCGGGCCCCTCAGCGCTTACAGTGTGAGGCCCCCCTGGGCCCCTCAGCGCTTACAGTGTGAGGCCCCCCTGGGCCCCTCAGCGCTTACAGTGTGAGGCCCCCCGGGCCCCTCAGCGCTTACAGTGTGAGGCCCCCTGGGCCCCTCAGCGCTTACAGTGTGAGGCCCCCCGGGCCCCTCAGCGCTTACAGTGTGAGGCCCCCCTGGGCCCCTCAGTGCTTACAGTGTGAGGCCCCCCTGGGCCCCTCAGCGCTTACAGTGTGAGGCCCCCCTGGGCCCCTCAGCGCTTACAGTGTGAGGCCCCCTGGGCCCCTCAGCGCTTACAGTGTGAGGCCCCCTGGGCCCCTCAGCGCTTACAGTGTGAGGCCCCCCGGGCCCCTCAGCGCTTACAGTGTGAGGCCCCCCTGGGCCCCTCAGCGCTTACAGTGTGAGGCCCCCCTGGGCCCCTCAGCGCTTACAGTGTGAGGCCCCCCTGGGCCCCTCAGCGCTTACAGTGTGAGGCCCCCCGGGCCCCTCAGCGCTTACAGTGTGAGGCCCCCTGGGCCCCTCAGCGCTTACAGTGTGAGGCCCCCCCGGGCCCCTCAGCGCTTACAGTGTGAGGCCCCCCTGGGCCCCTCAGTGCTTACAGTGTGAGGCCCCCCTGGGCCCCTCAGCGCTTACAGTGTGAGGCCCCCCTGGGCCCCTCAGCGCTTACAGTGTGAGGCCCCCCGGGCCCCTCAGCGCTTACAGTGTGAGGCCCCCCTGGGCCCCTCAGCGCTTACAGTGTGAGGCCCCCTGGGCCCCTCGGCGCTTACAGTGTGAGGCCCCCTGGGCCCCTCAGCGCTTACAGTGTGAGACCCCCCTGGGCCCCTCGGCGCTTACAGTGTGAGGCCCCCTGGGCCCCTCGGCGCTTACAGTGTGAGGCCCCCCTGGGCCCCTCAGTGCTTACAGTGTGAGGCCCCCTGGGCCCCTCAGCGCTTACAGTGTGAGGCCGCCTGGGCCCCTCAGCGCTTACAGTGTGAGGCCCCCCTGGGCCCCTCAGCGCTTACAGTGTGAGGCCCCTGGGCCCCTCAGTGCTTACAGTGTGAGACCCCCCTGGGCCCCTCAGCGCTTACAGTGTGAGGCCCCCTGGGCCCCGTCAGCGCTTACAGTGTGAGGCCCCCCTGGCCCCTCAGCGCTTACAGTGTGAGGGCCCCCGGGCCCCTCAGCGCTTACAGTGTGAGGCCCCCTGGGCCCCCCGGTGCTTACAGTGTGAGGCCCCCCGGGCCCCTCAGCGCTTACAGTGTGAGGGCCCCCGGGCCCCTCAGCGCTTACAGTGTGAGGCCCCCCGGGCCCCTCAGCGCTTACAGTGTGAGGCCCCCTGGGCCCCTCAGCGCTTACAGTGTGAGGCCCCCCAGACCCCTCAGCGCTTACAGTGTGAGGCCCCCCTGGGCCCCTCAGTGCTTACAGTGTGAGGCCCCCTGGGCCCCTCAGCGCTTACAGTGTGAGGCCCCCTGGGCCCCTCAGCGCTTACAGTGTGAGGCCCCCCTGGGCCCCTGGGCCCCTCAGCGCTTACAGTGTGAGGCCCCCCTGGGCCCCTCAGCGCTTACAGTGTGAGGCCCCCTGGGCCCCTCAGCGCTTACAGTGTGAGGCCCCCCAGACCCCTCAGCGCTTACAGTGTGAGGTCCCCTGGGCCCCTCAGCGCTTACAGTGTGAGGCCCCCCTGGGCCCCTCAGCGCTTACAGTGTGAGGCCCCTGGGCCCCTCAGCGCTTACAGTGTGAGGCCCCCCTGGGCCCCTCAGCGCTTACAGTGTGAGGCCCCCTGGGCCCCGTCAGCGCTTACAGTGTGAGGGCCCCCGGGCCCCTCAGCGCTTACAGTGTGAGGGCCCCCGGGCCCCTCAGCGCTTACAGTGTGAGGCCCCCTGGGCCCCTCAGCGCTTACAGTGTGAGGCCCCCCGGGCCCCTCAGCGCTTACAGTGTGAGGCCCCCCAGACCCCTCAGCGCTTACAGTGTGAGGCCCCTGGGCCCCTCAGCGCTTACAGTGTGAGGCCCCCCAGACCCCTCAGCGCTTACAGTGTGAGGCCCCCCTGGGCCCCTCAGTGCTTACAGTGTGAGGCCCCCTGGGCCCCTCAGCGCTTACAGTGTGAGGCCCCCTGGGCCCCTCAGCGCTTACAGTGTGAGGCCCCCCTGGGCCCCTCAGCACTTACAGTGTGAGGCCTCCCTGGGCCCCTCAGCGCTTACAGTGTGAGGCCCCCCTGGGCCCCTCAGCGCTTACAGTGTGAGGCCCCCCGGGCCCCTCAGCGCTTACAGTGTGAGGCCCCCTGGGCCCCTCAGCGCTTACAGTGTGAGGCCCCCCGGGCCCCTCAGCGCTTACAGTGTGAGGCCCCCCTGGGCCCCTCAGTGCTTACAGTGTGAGGCCCCCCTGGGCCCCTCAGCGCTTACAGTGTGAGGCCCCCCTGGGCCCCTCAGCGCTTACAGTGTGAGGCCCCCCGGGCCCCTCAGCGCTTACAGTGTGAGGCCCCCCTGGGCCCCTCAGCGCTTACAGTGTGAGGCCCCCTGGGCCCCTCGGCGCTTACAGTGTGAGGCCCCCTGGGCCCCTCAGCGCTTACAGTGTGAGACCCCCCTGGGCCCCTCGGCGCTTACAGTGTGAGGCCCCCTGGGCCCCTCGGCGCTTACAGTGTGAGGCTCCCCTGGGCCCCTCAGTGCTTACAGTGTGAGGCCCCCTGGGCCCCTCAGCGCTTACAGTGTGAGGCCCCCTGGGCCCCTCAGCGCTTACAGTGTGAGGCCCCCCTGGGCCCCTCAGCGCTTACAGTGTGAGGCCCCTGGGCCCCTCAGTGCTTACAGTGTGAGACCCCCCTGGGCCCCTCAGCGCTTACAGTGTGAGGCCCCCTGGGCCCCGTCAGCGCTTACAGTGTGAGGCCCCCCTGGCCCCTCAGCGCTTACAGTGTGAGGGCCCCCGGGCCCCTCAGCGCTTACAGTGTGAGGCCCCCTGGGCCCCCCGGTGCTTACAGTGTGAGGCCCCCCGGGCCCCTCAGCGCTTACAGTGTGAGGGCCCCCGGGCCCCTCAGCGCTTACAGTGTGAGGCCCCCCGGGCCCCTCAGCGCTTACAGTGTGAGGCCCCCTGGGCCCCTCAGCGCTTACAGTGTGAGGCCCCCCAGACCCCTCAGCGCTTACAGTGTGAGGCCCCCCTGGGCCCCTCAGTGCTTACAGTGTGAGGCCCCCTGGGCCCCTCAGCGCTTACAGTGTGAGGCCCCCTGGGCCCCTCAGCGCTTACAGTGTGAGGCCCCCCTGGGCCCCTGGGCCCCTCAGCGCTTACAGTGTGAGGCCCCCCTGGGCCCCTCAGCGCTTACAGTGTGAGGCCCCCTGGGCCCCTCAGCGCTTACAGTGTGAGGCCCCCCAGACCCCTCAGCGCTTACAGTGTGAGGTCCCCTGGGCCCCTCAGCGCTTACAGTGTGAGGCCCCCCTGGGCCCCTCAGCGCTTACAGTGTGAGGCCCCTGGGCCCCTCAGCGCTTACAGTGTGAGGCCCCCCTGGGCCCCTCAGCGCTTACAGTGTGAGGCCCCCTGGGCCCCGTCAGCGCTTACAGTGTGAGGGCCCCCGGGCCCCTCAGCGCTTACAGTGTGAGGGCCCCCGGGCCCCTCAGCGCTTACAGTGTGAGGCCCCCTGGGCCCCTCAGCGCTTACAGTGTGAGGCCCCCCGGGCCCCTCAGCGCTTACAGTGTGAGGCCCCCCAGACCCCTCAGCGCTTACAGTGTGAGGCCCCTGGGCCCCTCAGCGCTTACAGTGTGAGGCCCCCCAGACCCCTCAGCGCTTACAGTGTGAGGCCCCCCTGGGCCCCTCAGTGCTTACAGTGTGAGGCCCCCTGGGCCCCTCAGCGCTTACAGTGTGAGGCCCCCTGGGCCCCTCAGCGCTTACAGTGTGAGGCCCCCCTGGGCCCCTGGGCCCCTCAGCGCTTACAGTGTGAGGCCCCCCTGGGCCCCTCAGCGCTTACAGTGTGAGGCCCCCTGGGCCCCTCAGCGCTTAGTGTGAGGGCCCGCGGGCCCCTTGGCGTTTAAAGAGTGAGCTGACCACTAGGGTCCCGTGGCCCCTGGGGCTTAAAGCGTGATCTGACCACAAATGTCTGTCTGTCCCTGTCGGAGAGCTTTGCCACAGTTCTTTTTTGCTGATGCTGTTTTTTTGGTGTTGGGCATATGTTGTCATAATTTGACGCTGTTCTCCTTGCCACCTTAAAAAATTTTGCCGTTTTTCTGACCGACACACCTGCAATTCAGACACCAACTATTTGGCCCCTTTGGAACTCTGTTAGTATCCTCATCTTGCTTTGGAGACTTTCCTCGCAAAGTGCTGCTGGTTAGACCTCTTTTAATCAGACACATGCTGCTAATTAGCATTCAAATGAATAGGAATCACCTGTGTAGATGCTTTTGTAATTGTGGTTTAGATGCTTCAAAGTTGAAGCCATTTTTCAGGGGTGTTTCTGATATTTTGTCCACCCCCTGTACTACTTCCCAGTCTTTTTCAAATTGAGCACATTCCAATTTTGTTTCTCCCATAAAGTAGTCCTGCGTTATGTTTTTATTTTCCACGTTAAATGTAGAAATTTAGCTATATTGAATTTCATTTGCCAGGTTTCCGCCCACTTCTGGATTCTGTTTAAATCTTCTTGGATTACTTTAGTAGATTCCAAACTGTGAACTAAAGCTCCCAGTTTTTCATCATCAGCAAATTTAACTAATGTACTTTCGACATCCTTGTCAAGGTCATTTATGTAAATAAGCAAGAGCATAGGGCCCAACCACAGAACTGTATAAGAACTGGAAAGGCAAATGTCTTCTCAAAACGGCGCTTTTCCCATGGCTCATAGTATTTTCTCTGATTGGCTAATGTGACATGTCACGTGAACATGGTCATTCTGTCCCTTTCGCGCAGTGCAATGGCTGCCACAGCATCTCTTAGCATAGCTGGGCTGTTGTTAGCAACCAGGTGTCATAAAAGCCTGTTGATAACACACAAGTGGTAGGTCGATGCACATTTAAACGAAAATAAGGCTGCATCATACTTTAGAAAATAATATTTGGCTAACCTTAGCTAACTTCTAACCTTAAAACATAGCCTAACCTGCTGTCCGCATCGTTTTGGAAAAAAAAGCGGTGTTAACCCTAATTGACCTGTTTGTGCTAACGTTCCTATTCATTAACTGTAAGCCAGTTTTATTATCAAGTCGAGTGATGTCTTTGGTGATGATCAATAACTTAGTTATAATCCACATACATTTTCCTGCCGTGCAGAAGTTTGTGGCTCTGGTCCACTGAATGTGAATAACGTAACGTTAGTGTGTTAATAAAATGCGGTGTGTAATGCCATTCTCGGTTAGCCATTTGCTTCACCACCTATACCACCTTAACCGGCTCATCCTGTAGGCAAGATCTTTGATGAGGTGAGCCACTTGATCCCATAGACAGATCAAAGCCTCGCTGCAGCATGTGATGCTGATATAACCCCACAGGAATTGGTTAAAGCTATACATTGTATTTCCAGAGATAAATCTCCTGGAATAGATGGTTTAACATTGAACTTTTATAAGCACTTTTGGGATTCTATAGAAGAACTCTGAAATAATACCGAGCCCTAAAACCAGCACTCTTATTTTTATTATACCTTTATTTTGCCTGGCAGGCCAATGAAGATCAAAATCAAATCTTATTTACAATGACGGCCTGGCAAGAGTCAAATTAACTCTTGAGGAGGCTTAGGGAGGGAGGGTTAAAAATAAATAAAATAAGTAAAACAGAATAAGGACAGAAGAGACCGCAATAACAAACAGTAGAGACCGGCAAAACACAAACAATAGTCAGTTAACAAGCACAAGACAAAGAGCATACAAATGCAAAATGCAACAGCAAGAACACAATAACAGCTCAGCATTTACAGTGCAAGGCAAATAAAATGGCAACAAGCGTTTGGCATTAGCAGGATAGGACAGATCATTATGAGTCAAATAACAGAATATTTCTGAGATGGAGTCCATGAGACAGTCTTTAAAGCCAGGTAGAGGAATACAAGTGTCCAGTTTTATACTTTTTTAAAGGGCAGTAGATATGCAGTAGATCTGGATTGATCACTTTAAAGGCCCACACATATGTTTTCATATCATCCTAGACATTTTCAATTGTGTTCCATACTGGTTCAAGTAAAAACAATTGCAATTTTGGTCGAAGTATGCATATTTTATGGTTTAAATGTGATTTTTCCGAGCTCTTAGTAAAACAGTTTCCAGCGTGACATGACGTATGTTTCTGTATCATTTCCCCTCCCCCGTCTCTTGCCTTTTTTCTTAGGGGCTTATTTTTCCATAGAGTTCGATAGGAAAATGAGTCCGGAGAAACAACCCTTGAAGTGATCCATCCAAATCAACTGCATTTCTGGCAGCAGAGTGATGGTTTGAGGCTCGTTTGATACCTCAGACCCTTGATGAATTACAGCCATTTAGCCAACCATGTGTTCCATACTGTTCCAGTGTAATTTACAGCTTAATCTAGTCCCACCCCCCAATTCCCATAGAGACCCATTCAAATGCAGAGAGGTTATAGTATCGCTTGTAAGAGTACCTGAAAATAAGATCTCAAGAGTCTTTTGATGTTGTTGGGTCACAGATATCAGGAAGTCACGGCATGCAAAGCATATGCAACCAAATATTAAATATGATAACTTTAAGTTTGTTAATTTGCCCAATTACGTTTTGTCCCCTAAAATGGGGTGGAAGGCTAAGTATAAAAAGGGCTACAATTGCTACACGGTTCCCCCGATATGGATGTGCCCACCCTCAGGTGCAGCTGGGGTGTATTATATCAGTCAGATGTGTAGTTTCCTAGAGCTGCAGTAAGAGGATGAGGTTAACTGGAAGCTCTGTCTCCATGTGCTGTGAGTTAGAGCTGCAGTAAGAGGATGAGGTTAACTGGAAGCTCTGTCTCCATGTGCTGTGAGTTAGAGCTGCAGTAAGAGGATGAGGTTAACTGGAAGCTCTGTCTCCATGTGCTGTGAGTTAGAGCTGCAGTAAGAGGATGAGGTTAACTGGAAGCTCTGTCCATGTGCTGTGAGTTAGAGCTGCAGTAAGAGGATGAGGTTAACTGGAAGCTCTGTCTCCATGTGCTGTGAGTTAGAGCTGCAGTAAGAGGATGAGGTTAACTGGAAGCTCTGTCTCCATGTGCTGTGAGTTAGAGCTGCAGTAAGAGGATGAGGTTGACTGGAAGCTCTGTCTCCATGTGCTGTGAGTTAGAGCTGCAGTAAGAGGATGAGTTTAACTGGAAGCTCTGTCTCCATGTGCTGTGAGTTAGAGCTGCAGTAAGAGGATGAGGTTAACTGGAAGCTCTGTCCATGTGCTGTGAGTTAGAGCTGCAGTAAGAGGATGAGGTTAACTGGAAGCTCTGTCCATGTGCTGTGAGTTAGAGCTGCAGTAAGAGGATGAGGTTAACTGGAAGCTCTGTCTCCATGTGCTGTGAGAGCTGCAGTAAGAGGATGAGGTTAACTGGAATCCAATGTGCTGTAGTACAGAACAAAATCAGCTTACAGCTTCCTGTGGATGACAACATTCTCGAGAACATATTTGCATTGCATTTATATCCATTATCCTCTGGTATTATATTTGTATAATTCCAGAGAATTATCATATTTTTTACATATTTTTTGTGAACTTTGTACACTACGTACATTGTGCTTGGTTTTTGAATGGACTTGCTAAATTGTCAAATATGCCTATATGTTTTAAAACTTGAATACGCAATAGAAAAATATATATTTAAAAAACTAAACAAAAATGGACAACAGCATGATGAACTCAAACAAGTAGCAGGACATTTTAGCCAAAACCCCAGTTACCTAGAGACTGAAACATGTGGATCTTCCAGCAAGACAATGGGCCTCATTCATGATACGTTTCTAAATATTCACGTACATTTCTGGACGAAACGAGTTGGTACAAATAAATCTACGTCCGATTCATCAAACCATGTGGGAAAGGCAGCTTTGTTCGTATTCCGTGTGTACGTTCATACATTCTGATTCATCATAAATGACAGGCGCACCTTATTTTGTGATTAGCATAAATCCATAACCATGAATTGCCGTATATGGAAGTTTCAAATTCCATTTAAAGGTGCATACGAAGTCAAAGCGGCCCAGAAAAAGCAAAAGAAATAATTATTTTGACATTGAAGTTTTATTAGCAGATATTCAGTCAAGGGAAAAAAAATGTTTAGTGTTGTCTGTTCTGGTGTCATATGAACTGGTAAAGTAAAATGGCCTGGCTGGAGATAGCATGTGCCATCAATGCAGGATCTCCCGTCACACGAACTGTGAAAGTTCAAGCCTTTCTGCGTCGGACGAGCGCATTGCTTCCATCTTTCTCACATCCTGGAAATAAGTAAAATGTTATTCATTTTGTTGGTGTTCTGTGTGTGTGATTTTAACAGGACAGTGCTTCACCGCAGATACCAAAAGCAGGGCTTGACATTAACTTTTTGATCCACTTGTCCTTTGGACAAGTGGCTCAGACTTTTTACTTGTCCGGAGGCTAAACTTACTTGTCCGAAAATAAAGGCCTATTAAAAAAATTAATAAAACCGACAGAGTTTTGGACAATACTTGTTATTTATTCGCTTATTAACAACAATTACACAATGCCCGTACGTGTGCGTGCGTTTGCACTGTACACAAGCCTTGTCGGACGTGTAACAGTTGGAAAGTTAGATTCTGTAGATTAAACCATGTAGGGTTGTAAATCGGGTGAAGGGCTACATAATAAGCAGTGTGTATTATATTGGCCATTTTCACCAACATATCTTCCTCCATCCTGTGAGGACAGGTGATGGTGGGGCATCAGGTCTCCTCTGTCTGATTCTGGCAGCAGCTGGTGTTGCTTGTCCCCCTGTCAAATTTAGCAAGATTTTATTGATAACATACAAAGCCATTCATGGTGTAGCCCCTTCTTATATCCGCAAGCTTTTTATCCCTTACCAGCAGTGCAGCCTTAGGTCCGATGGCAGAGCTCTACTCATTGTTCCAAAGTTTAGGTTGAAATCCAAAGGTGATGTGGCTTTTGCTGTCAGGGCCCCTAGAATCTGGAACAGCCTTCCAGACACAATGGCCATCTCATCTTTTAAATCCCAATTGAAAACTCACTTTTATGGACTTGCTTTTAACTGATTATTTTTATATACATTGAGCCTTTTATTACATTTAATTGTATTTTACTACTTTTTATTATATTTAATTATATTTATTTTAATTTTTCTTGCATTTCATCTCTATCATGTTGTTTTTTGTTCTTTTATTTTGTACAGCACCTTATAATCCAGTGTTTAAAAAAGCTATATAAATAAAGTTGTTGTTACTATTATTATTTGCATTGTTTGGAGCTTAACAGCCATATGCTTCAAATAAAGAAGCATTTAGCAAAAAATATGCCAAATATATCATCATCTTAAAGTTTTCTTTTTGTCTTTAGTCAATGCACAAATAAAGATTCTCCCCCATTTCTGAAATACTCCCGACTCAGAATCCAATCCCCCAACCTAATTTGTGCGTTAACGTTACCTAATATAACGTGTGCTCTCTCGTTGAGAGACTTGACACAATGATGTGACAAAGTCGGAATGATAATAATTGCCGACCTAACGTTAGCATTTACCTACACAACTTTTGTCAACTGCCTGAATGTCAGCCAGGACAATTAACGTTAGCTTGCTAACTTAGACTTCACACTCACAGTCACGGTTTATTTCAATTTCAGCTCATCATCATTACACAGGAGGATACGTTTGTTAACTGTTTAAGTGCACTTATATTTCTGCAGTATCGGGCGAATCGCAGAAGCTTGTTTGTTGCACCTCGTAAACTAATCTGGAGCCAGCTGCTTTCTCAGGGTTTAGGAAAACATCTTTATTTCCCAAGTTACCCCTATGAGGGCCCCTTGGGAAAGAAAAGTTTGCACTGGCTATTCAGTGTACTGCAGCCTTTAAGTAGGAAGAATTTGGTCCCTCTTGTGTTGATGTTTTACCAGCGTTTGTTTAATCCGCCTGGGAATATGGTGTTGAGTTTTCTAATCCAATGTCTTTCTGTCCTCCTGTGTCCAGTTAATGTTTGAATGGAGGCCAGATATTTCTACTGCTTCAAGTCCATGGTGTAGGAAATGAGCCACTATGTGTGTGTCTGTTTTCCTCTGATTTCTTATGTTATATATGTGTTGTGCCAATCTGGTCTTAATTGTATTTCCTGTCTCCGACATATTTTATGTCGCTGTGCTTGAACTTTATGACATATATGCAGTTATGTGTTAACTGTGAGTGTTTGTTTAATAAGGTATGTTGTGTTTGTAGTGTTGTTTTTCACTGTAGTGGCCTGTTTGTAAAATATCTGGCCTTGTGTGGGTAAAATGTTGATTTCCGGTAGTTTACTACTTTCCAGATGAAGGTTTTTTTTTTTTTTTTGTAGGCCGAAACGATTTTGTATTCTAGAAGCAAGTCTGTGTTTTGCAGAATCCTGCCCAGGTTCCGTTTAATTTTTCTGTTCGCTATTTGGCTGAATGTTGAGTAGGTGGTGATAAGTGGAATTATTTTTCTAGTGTCCTGTTGTTTTGTAGCCAAGAAGGTTTTCCGAATCTGTCTGAGGAATACCCCCTTGGCTTTAATGCATTGAAGAGGGTTTTGGTAGCCTCCTCAAAGTCTGTAATCTGTGTGCAGATTCTGTTGAACCTTAGCAATTGGGATTTAATCAGGCCTCTGAATGTATGTTTCGGGTGGAGACTGTCCTTGTGTAAGAGTGCATGTGTGTCTGTGTCTTTAAAGAAAACTTTAGTGTCTAATGTGTGTGTTTGGGGAAATGAGGGCCCCTTGTATGTGGTAGTGTCCAAAAAATCTATATGTTCATAGTGTGTGGTGTGTTTAATTGTGATAGATGTATGGTGTGTGTTGAGGATCTGAACGAAGTGCTTGAAATCTTCTGAGCTATGTGTCCATGTTCCCCAGATTAATTAATAATTAGTGGGAAGTTTGGGACATTTTTCAAAAACAGTCTCCTCCCAATGTGCCATGTAAATGTTGGCATAAGCCGGTGCAAATTTTTTGCCCATCGCTGTGCTGCTGGTCTGTAAGAAGAATTCTTTATTGAAGTCATTTTTGGTGAGGCTTATCTCCAGTAATTGCAGGAGGATTGTATCCGGTCGATTGTTGTCCGGGTACTTTTCCATCCATGTTTTTACCGCTGTTAATCCCGCTGCTGTGTTTATGTTGGTGTATAGACTATCTATGTCTATGGTGAACAGGATGGCTTCTTCCGGTATTTTGGCGTTTTTTATTTTGTTTATGAAATCATATGTCTTTGATGTAGCTTTTGTGTTTTGTGGACAGTGGGTTCAGAAATAAATCAAAGTATTCAGCTATCCTATAGGATTCGTTGTTGCAGTCTGAAATAATAGGCCTCCCTGCTGGGACCTCATAGGGTATGCTCCAGGATTCTGGTGGCTTGTGTATTTTAGGGAGGAGGTAAAAGATCCTAGGTCTTGGGTTGTCCTCTCCCCTCAGATAAAAACTTTGTTTTTTAGTGATGTATTTGTTTTCTACTAGTGTCTGTATGATGGCCTGTATTTCCTGGGCTGTGTCTGGGTATATGGGTCCATCTAATTTTCTGTAATGTGTTATGTTGTGAAGTTGTCTATAGGCTTCCTGTGTGTATTGTGTTCTGTCCATAATAACTATGGCACTTCCCTTGTCTGCTGGTTTGATAATTATTTGCTTGTTTTTAGCCAGCTGTAGTAGTGCTTGGCTCTCCCCTCTGCTGAGGTTGTTTTGGTCTTTCTGGGCTTGTGGGTTCAGTGCCTTAATTAGTGTGTTGTCCTCTTTAATAATCTGTGTAATCTCTTCTGGGATTTGTTCTGGTCTGGGTTCCCAGATGGATTTTGGTGTGAAAGGTGTCTGTTCCCTCGTTTCCGCTCCCTTAAAGAAAGCTGCCAGCTTCAGTCTCCTGTGGAACTCCTGGACTTGTCCTTTGAGGGTTTATTTTTGCTTTCTGTGGATATTTACTGTGGGTATAAATGACAGACCCTTGTCCAGCAGCTTAAATTGGTTTTCTGTGGGGTGTAAAGTTGTTTACTCAATAGTATAATGTTTTTGAGGGTTTCTTTTTGTTTTCTGTGGATATTTACTGTGGGTATAAATGACAGACCCCTGTCCAGTAGCTTAAGTTGGTCTTCTGTAGGTGTAAAGTTGTTACTCAATAGTATAATGTTTTTGTTCCCCTCCCTGTTTGTGCTTGAGCTTGTGGGGATTGTCAGTTTAAATGGTGCAGCCAGTGGTTCAGTATGTTTGTTGCTGTCCTATCTGTCCAGTGGATGTTATCTTGTGTGGTGCAGAAGTCCTCCTCTGGAAGTTTAGGGACATGGGGCATGTTCCTGCGGATGTGTTCATTTATCTCTTCCAAGTTGGAGTTATATTTATATCAAGGAAATAGATGTAGACTATATTTAATTTTCTACATCTATTTCCCTGATCACAAAGTGTGTTCTGAACCTCATAGTATTCGCCAATATTTGAGGCAAAAACTGTTTTAAGACACTTCTGCTTATTTGTATAACCGCACATATATGAGTGGACCTGTTTTATTACGCATTGTACGGTTGAACTAAATAGCCATAAAGCATATCAAAACCTGTAAATATTTGGAGCTATAGGTTTTGCTCTACTACCTGAGAGTGTTATTGAACTAAAATACAGCTTTTCGTGTTGAGGCAGCACCTCTTTGTTATAATTATATTAGAACCGGAACCCTGTACGTTGGGAGAGGCATATCTCGCCAAAGCCATTTTTTGCTATACCGGTGTTTGCATGTTATCTAACCATGGTTAACCTGTTTACACCAAGAATCTGACTTGTTTTTTAGAATCTCATAGACTGTATTCAACATACCGTTAGGTCCATAAGTATTAGGACAGTGACATAATTATTGTTGTTTTGACTGTGTACTCCAACACATTGGATTTTAAATGGAACAGTAACTATGATGTTAAAGTGCAGACTTTCAGCTTTAATTTGAGGGTTTCTAGTCCATATTGGGTGAACAGTGTAGCAATTGTAGCCATTTTTATACATAGTCCCCCCCCCACCCCCCCCCCCATTTTAGTGGACCAAAAGTAATTGGCCAAATTAACATAAACTTTAATAAAGTTATAATATTTAATATTTGGTTGCATGTCATGACTTCCTGATGTCTGTGACCCAACAATATCAAAAGACTCTCAATATCTTATTTTCAGGTACTGTTACAAGCAATACTATAACTTCTCTGCATTTGAATGGATCTCTATGGGAATTGGGGGGTGAGACTAGATTCAGCTGTAGATTACACTGGTACAGTATGGAACACATGAGTGGCTAAATGACGGGGAGTCAGCCAGGGTCTAAGGTATCAAATGAGCCCCAAACCATCACTCTGTGGCCAGATATGGAGTAGATGTGGATGGATCACTTTAAGGGTTTCTTCTCCTGACTTTTTTCCCCATAGAGTTCTATAGGAAAATGAGTCAGGAGAAATAACCCTTGCAGTGATCCATCCACATCTACTCCATATCTGGCAACAGAGTGATGGTTTGGGGCTCGTTCGATAGCTCAGACCCTTGATAACGTACAGCCATTTCGTCAGTCATGTGTTCCATACTGTACCAGTGTAATTTACAGCTGAATCTAGTCTCACCCCCCAATTCCCATAAAGATCCATTCAAATGCAGAGAGGTTATAGTATCGCTTGTAACAGTACCTGAAAATAAGATATTGAGAGTCTTTTGATATTGATGGGTCACAGACTTTAGGAAGTAACAGCATGCAAAGGATATGCGACCAAAAATTTAATATGATACTTTAAAAATACATATGATCCAAGGGTTCACATACTTTTTCCAACAAAGCATTTAATGTTGGATAATTTTGCTCAATAAATAAATTATAAAAGAATAATGTTTTGTGTTTTTTGTTGAGCTGGGTTCACTTTATCAAGTTTTAGGACTTAGATGAAGATGTGATCACATTTTAGATCGAACTTATGCAGATATACAGAAAATTCTAAAAGGTTCACAAATTTTCGAGCAGCACTGTTTATACAGTCAAGCCGGAAAGTCTGCACACCCATTTCACCTTCTCCATGTTTTATTACGTTACAGACATATTCTACAATAGATTAAGTTCATTTTTTGTCTCAAACTTCTACACAAAATAGCCCATAATGACAAAGTGAAAACAGGTTTTTAGACATTTGTGCAAATTTATTAAAAATCAAAATGTAAAATATCATATTTACACAAGTGTGCACACCCTTTGATATGACACCCAAAAGTGAGCTGAGGTGCATTTTGTTTCCACTGATACTGCTTCAGATGTTTCTACAACTTAATTGGAGTCCACCTGTGATAAATTCAATTGATTGGACATGATTGGGGATTGCCAACACCTGCCTATATAAGGTCCCACAGTTGACAGTGCATGTCAGAGCAAACTCCAAGCCATGGGGTCAAAGGAATTATCTGCAGACCTCAGAAACAGGATTGTGTCAAGGCATAGATCTGGAGAAGGGTACGGAAAAAATCTCTGCAGCTTTACAGGTCCCAAAGAGCACAGTGGCTACCATCATTCGTAAATGGAAGAAGTTTGGAACCACCAAGAATCTTCCTAGACCTGGCCGCCCGGCCAAACTGAGCAATCGGGGAAGACGGGCCTTGGCCAGGGAGGTGAGCAGGAACCCGAGGGTCACTCTGACAGAGCTCCAGCGTATTCTTGTGGAGATGGGAGAACCTTTCAGAAGATCAACCATCCAGGCAGCACTCCACCAATTAGGCCTTTATGGGAGAGTGGCCAGACGGAAGCCCCTCCTTAGTAAAAGGCACATCACAGCCCGCTTGGAGTTTGCCAAAAGGCACCTAGAGGACTCTCAAACCATGCGAATCAAGATTCTCTGGTCTGATGAAACCAAAATGGAACTTTTTGGCCTGAATATCAAGCGTCACGTCTGGAGGAAACCAGGCACCGCTCATCACCTGGCTAATACCATCCCTACAGTGAAGCATGGCGGTGGCAGCATCATGATGTGGGGATGTTTTTCAGCAGTGAGAACGGGGGCGACTAGTCCTGATAGAGGGAAAGATGAATGCAGTTAAGTACACCGAGATCCTTGAAAAAAACCTGCTCCAGAGCGCTCTGGACCTCAGACTGGGGGCGAAGGTTTACCTTCCAACATGACAACGACCCGAAGCACACAGCCAAGAGAACAAAGGAGTGGCTTTGGAGAAAGTCTGTGCATGTCCTTGAGTGGCCCAGCCAGAGCCCAGACCTGAATCCAATTGAACATCTGTGGAAAGAGCTGAAAATGGCTGTGTACCGACGCTCCCCATCCAACCTGACGGAGCTTGCAAGGATATGCCAAGAGGAATGGGCAAAAATGTCCAGAAACAAGTGTGCCAAGCTCGTAGCTTCTTTCCCAAGATGCCTTGAAGCTGTAATCGCTGCCAAAGGTGCAGCAACCAAGTATTAGGCTAAGGGTGTGTACAGGTATGTAACGTGGAGAAGGTGAAAGGGGGTGTGCAGACTTTCCGGCTTGACTATATAAATACACACACATACACAAATCTCTTCAAGTATTATAGCACAAAGTGCTTCAGCAAAAAAATATGCACAGCCCTGCATATTTTGTCTCCGAGTAGAACCCCTGGAAAATCCCCCTTCTTCCATCCCCAAAAATATCCTACAAGTCAGACATAAAACAAAGAGATGCACAAAAATACTTGTGTTAATTCTTAGTCTCATATCTGATGATGTTAAAACATACTGTAACTCTATTAATCTAACCCAGTTGATAAACTCGCCTACTTGCCCTAATCTTAAACATCCAGAGAGATCTACACTAATTGATTTGATTTTGACTGATGTTCCTTAAAAAATACTCTGCTACTGGTGTCTTTTCTGTAATGATTTAAGTGACCACTGTGCTGTTGTTGCTATTAGAAATACTAAGATCCCTAAGACAAAACCACGCTTTGTTCAGAAGAGAAATCTGAAGCGTTTTGTTGAGCAGGGTTTCTGACACGACTTGTTTTACTTTGAATGGAAAAGGATTGAGCTTATTCCTGATGTTGAGACTGCCTCGGAATTCTTTCATGATGGGTTTTTGCTAATTATGAATAAACATGCCCCCTTCTGTAGGTACAGAGTGAAAGGTAGGGATAACCCCTGGTTTTCCCCTGAGCTATCAGGTATATTTCATGAACAAAATTCAGTCTGGGCTAAGGCTAGGAAATCAGGGTCTGATGCTGATTGGCTTCTTTTTAGGCAGTTACGAAAGAAATGCTCCTCTCTTATTAAGAAGGCCAAGTCAGAATCTTATTTATCTGCTACTACTGAAATATAAATGATCCTCGAAAGTTTAGGAAGGCTATTAAATCCATGTCTGGAAACTGTAAGTCTGCAGATTTACCATCATTTGTAATGAAAAATTCAGTTCCTGTAAATGACAAATCTGAAATGCTGAATTGTTTTAATGTACATTCCCGCTCTCTATTTGACTCTGCTCCCTCTGTCTCTGTAACACCCTGTGCTGATGAACCAGTGGTGGTCAGACTTTCAGCTTTACACCATTTTAGAAAAAAAACATAGCACTATTACAGCAACCATGAAGGTTTTAAATTATGTTACAGTCGCCTTAGATAAAAAGCAGCATTGTGTTTAACTTTTTATCAATCTTTCTAAAGCATTTGACACAGTCGACCATGGCATACTGAAACAGAGATTATTTAATATAGGTCTTTCTGAGCATGCAGTTGCATGGTTTGCAAACTACCTAACAGAAAGAACATCGAACACGAAGTATCAAACGAATTCTCCGCCATTAACTAACGTTAACGTCTGGCTAACAAGTTGTCCGCCATTATCTAGGCTAACAGCTAGCTAACAAGACCAATGTACACGGTCAGTTAGCAAAAATCAATAATATAAAACTGACAGTTTTGTAAAATTTGTCAAGTCGCTTACCGTTTCACGCTGCGCTATTTTTCTGAGTGACGAGTTAGGCGGTCCCATTGAAGGGGCATTCCCAAAGAAGGGGCGTTCCCAACGAAGAGGCGTTCCCTAAGCGCCTGCACACTGCAGATAGACCCTTCTCTTAGTATCTCACGCTTTGAATTTAGTTGCATTAAGACGTTGTTTCTTTTTTCACCACTAGATGGCAGTATTTATCTGTACATGTAGGCCTATCCTGAGCAGCGTCTACCAAGCACTGACTGAAAGTGAAACTTTCAATGTTGTGTCCTGGTTCAGTCACCTGTCTGTGAGGAGCAAAGCCAAGCTCTCCAGAGTAGTTAACCAGGGAATCTAATTTACTGGCTACAAACAGACCCAGCCCCCAGAGCACCATGCAAAAGCAGTGAACAGAATGACCATCAAAATCCTGAATGACGCTTCCCACCCCCTTCATATCTCTTTTGAGATGATGCCCCCTGGGTGAAGGTTCAGAGTCCCCTGTGCACGGAAGTGCTGTTATAAAATATAATTTATCCCCACTGCCACTACCAGCTCAACAGCAATTGAAGTAGGAACCTGTGGACATTAACATTTAACTGTCCACTTTTTAAATCTTCGGGTGTTGTCTTTTTATGTGAGCTGTGCACTTTGCCAAATACATATTTCCATTATTTGCCCGCATTAATGGACAATAATGTTTTTGAATCTGAATATTGAACATTCTGAGTGAAACATTTTTAGGACGTTTGTCAGGATGTTGATGATAGGTTAAAAATGGTTTTTTCAAGAACGTCCCTGTAACATTGCATGCTAACAAAGATGGAATGCTCTGACTGCAATGTTTTTACAACATTGTTGGGACATTGTTGATGGCAAGTTACAAAATGGCTTTCTCAAGAACGTTCCTGTAACATTGCATGCTAACAAAGATGGAATGCTCTGACTGCAATGTTTTTACAACGTTGTTGGGGCATTGATGATGGCAGGTTACAAAATGTTTTAAAATAACGTTTGTTTAACATTACATGTTAATTGCAGATAAATTGTGCATATGCTTGCTACTAGAATAAACTGCTTGATATATTGGGCATGTACTTTTCTAATCCGTTGATCAGGCTAAGATCTCCTTACTATCACAAAAAATGCCTGATTTCTGAATAAATTGTCAGTTGGCTTTGCTTTAACCACAAGGATGTGAGATGTTGGCATTATGAGGACACATTTTCAATCCTGAGATATCAATCAAAAATCACTGGCAGTGGTAGTGGAAGGACTCGTCAATCTTCGCTGAGCCAGATTCTCCACACGCTGTACCAATCCCAGCTTCAATACGGTACGGGAAATAACCCTGGGATAACTTACTGCAATGTATTTTTTATACAAATGTGATCATGTTGGGTAATAAATTATGCATTGATGCTTTAGGAAAACTATAATGGTCAAGTCAGCTGCTGCTATTGTGTTAACGCTAGCTATCCAGCTAACAATTTTTGGTTCCAAGAACATTCCTGTTATGGTTATGGGAACGTTACCTTGGAATGTTTTGGGAGCGCTTTTTATGGCAAGTTTTTTTAAACGTACCCAGAACGTTTTTTTTAGTTTTTTTCCAAAGTTATAAGTGTCATGAACCTGAACACGGGCTGAACCCAAGTGCAACGACAAGGAGGCAGAGGTACAAGAAAAGGTTGTTTATTTAGAGCTTGGGGCAGTCCCAAGCTGTACACAGAATAAACACAGGTAGTAATAGTCCGGAGTTTCTCCGGGACTCCAATTTGCTCCAAGCCGGAGCTGGACTGGACAGGAACACTGGATGTTCCAAACCGGAACTGGACTGAACTGGAACAATTGTTCCAAACCGGAACTGGACTTGAACTGGAACACTGGATTGTTCCAAACCGGAACTGGACTTTGAACTGGAACCCTGGATTGTTCCAAACCGGAACTGGACTTGACTGGAACTGGATCGGATCACACCGGAACTGGACTAGACTGGAACACTGGGTTGTTCCAAACTGGAACTGGACAAGACTGGAACTGGATTGTTCCAAACCGGAACAGGACTGTGCGGGTCACTCAGGAATATCCCAGCACCAGGACAGGACTAGACGGATCACCCGGGAGTCGTTCCAAGCCGGAACTGGACTTCGCAGGTCACTCTGGAATCGTTCCAAACCGGAACTGGACTTGGCGGATCTGGACAGACGGGACAGACGGGACAGATAGGGGGAGCGCTAGGCATAAATTATGCTTCGAACTTGTCTCCTGAAGCGAGGGAGGACATAAATCACAGACAACCGGTTATGGTTATGCATGAAGATTGAGTAGGGAAGACCGGGGTGTTACTAGTAACAGGCAACCGGGTAGTAGATGCAGAGGAAGGGGTAGCGGCAGATACGGCAGGGCAGGACAGTGTAGCGGACCTCGGGTCGGCCCGGATGAGGCAGCAGGGCAGACAGCAGCAAGTGCAACCGGAACCGTAACACTGGCGGTTGCCACGGCCGGACGCAGGAACAGCTGTAGAATGGAGGAGCAGAACGCCCTGCTGCGGGCACAACGTCAGGTGGAAAGCGGGGGTACCGCAACACAAACAGGGAGTAGCGAACAACTGCAGACTGGCAGACAACAACAGAGTAGTGGTTAACAAGGCAGGTAAGGTGTGGCAGGTAGAGCCGCACCAACACAGGACAGACTAGATAATCAGCAGTTGGCAACACCTAATACGAAACCAAACTGTGCAAGAGAACTAGACAAGGGATAACATGACCAGAGGATTCAAACGAACGACGTTAACGAACTGGCACTGGATAGCAGACAGCAGGTGAGTTAAATAGGGAGTGTAATAGGTATCAATTAGGAAAGCGTGCAAATGTATGCGTGGGTGATTGAACAGAGCGGAGTGTGAGGAATGCATGCCGAAATGGGAAGAGGAGATAGGCTGAGGCAGGAGTGGAGAAATGGAGTAATACAAACGGAGGGAACACGCCCAGTCTGCAGCACGGGGAAAAACACAGACAGTGGAAGTCAAACATGACACGGAGGGAGAGGGCAAAATACGGAAAACGGACAGGATGGGAACGGAACGTTAGAATAAGAACATTCTTCAAAAATTGAATGTTTTGACACAACGTTATTAGAAGGTTTTTACAAAACATGCTTAGAAGGTTTTCACTCGCTAGTTTTTTAGAAATGTTCCTAGAACATTTTTTATAAAGTTCTTCATGGACATTCTTGTACACAACAATTCTTAGAAGATTTTTACAAAATATTCTTGGAAGATTTTTAGTGGCAAGTTTTTAAAATGTTGCTGGAATGTTTTATCTTAGGTTCTATGGACGTTTTGTGAAAGCGTTCCGAGAATGTTCTTTGATATTGGTTTTAATAAAGTTACCTTCATGTCATTTCACCGAAAATGTCCTAGTTTCTCAGAACATTTGTTTAAATACAGCATTATGTTTGTTAAAGGTCTACTTAAATCATTAATAAACACCTATCTACCTCAAACCTGACAAGACCTACACAATAACATGACACTAGTGCACAATAGGTTAGAAAATGAATCGCTGCTTTTATTTAGTCAAAAGACCATACAAGGGGCATCACTCATGAAACGTGAGCAGAACGAATGCGTGTAAATCGTTCCTATTAGCAATTTTGTATGTACTTTGGCATTCATTCATCGATGTTTTCGTATCTGAGTTTTGTTCGTAGCCTACGTGCAATCAAACTTTACACCTGCTCAGGACCATGCGTACCACATTCTTAAATTCAAAATGCTGCTAAATGCAGTTTATGAATATCATTTAGAACATGAATTTATTTTTGTTTTCTGTTAAATTCACAAAACTGAGGGGTCGATTTACTAAGATCCCAAATAAGGGGTGTTATTTTGTGTGCGCAGCCAAGGTATTTGCACGTGTTCTCATTTCACACTTTGTGGGTGATCAACTAAGTTATCGGGCCTCATTCATCAAACGATCATAAATATGTGCGGAAATTTAGGTACGAAACAAGTTAGTATGAAGAATTTACGCCAGATTCATCAAACCATGTGGGAAAGGCCGATTTTTTTTTTTTGTATTTTGTGCATATGTTCATACATTGTGATTTATCGGTGGCCTGGTGGTACCCACGACAGCTTCATTCTGAGGGGAACTTCAGTTGGTACTTGTTTAGAGAACATTGATATGAGAGACGGCTGTCTTACGGTAAGAATATATTTGTCAAATTGCCGTTTACCATCACTACGGGTTAGGGGATTTAAAACTACATATCACAAGCACAGAACACCAACAAGATGAAGAACTGAATAAGATTTTATTTAGTTCCAGGCTGAGAGGAAGACCTAGTTCCAGGCTGAGAGGTAGCCTAGTGCTTGGCAGATGGAAGCAATGCGCTCGTCCGATGCAGAAAGGCTTGAATAACAGTTTGTGTGACGGGAGATCCTGCATTGACGGCACATGCTATCTCCAGCCAGGCCTTTTTACTTTACCAGTTCATTTGGCACCAGAACGGACAATACTAAACATTTTTTTTCCTTGACAGAATATCTGCTAATAAAACTTTGATTTCAGTGTGGGAATAATTCTTTCTTTTGCTTTTTCTGGGCTGTTTTGACTTCGTATGCACCTTTAAATGGATATATTTTCGCAATTTTCATATATGGTTAGGGGTCAATTTGACTCCAAACATAAAAGGCATCATAAAATATCAACAGATGAGGGTTGAAGAATGTTATAATTAGAAAGCAAAGATATACCCCCAGTAAAATTCTAAGAACAGAAAGAGCAACAACTTATTGATAACGATATTTGGAGTATTTCTCCTCTTTAGCTTTTTTATGAGCTTGTTAGCTTTGGTTAAAAAAAATAAATAAATAAACATTTAAAAAAGTTGGCTAGATATGATAATATAGCTATTATGCAGATATTCATGGGTGTTCATGATATTCACGATTGTATTCAGCTATATTTTGGATTAATAGACAGATAATAATTAAATTATTTGTAATTTGGGGGTCCATTAGGTGAACAGTTGTAATTTCCTCTTTTATGGCCATGGCACTAGGCAGCAATGGGCTAGACCGAAACTTGCGGGGCTGCTGGAAGGCTCGTTCAGTTAAGCCCCCACACTGTGGTGTATGGATGAGCCTCACGGCCTCGGATCTAATCCGGCCCATAGCTGACTGTGGCCCATAGCTCCACAGGGTGATGCACAATTGGTGCCTAGGGTATGGGAGGGTTCAGTCAGACAGGGATCTGCGTTTTATTGCTCTTGTGCAACCGCTGCTGGCTGATAAGGGCTCTCCTAAGACTGAATGCGAAGGGCGCTCGTAAGACTGAAAGGTCCCTCCTCTGACGCTGCTCTCTGCAAGCTTAACTGCGGTCTGCGACGTGAAAACAAGCAGCTGTACGGCTGTAGGCCAGCAAGTGTTTCGGTGGAGAACCGTGGGTGTCCCAGCTCTCCTGAATTGGTAGGGTGGTTGGAATATGACTGCGGTTGCAGACAGTTGAACATTCCAGATTGGAGTAAGAATTGGGATATATACAGCCACGGGTTGGGCAGTAAGTTTAAATTTAAAAAAAATTGCAATAAACAAATTCTCCTCAGTGGCAACATTATGGCACAGACTAAGTAGTGGAGTGATTATTATCTTGAGCATGCTGGAGAGAACTTGCATAAGACCAACATCCAGACAAAGACCATGTTTATGTGTTTAAGACCATGAGATCACGACTCCATTTAACATGCATTACAGCACGTGTAAATATCCAGAAATATTTTCTACTGATTTACCGACTACCTTCTGCCCTGCACTTAGGTGTCTCTGATGGCGGACCAGGAGATCT
Source organism: Synaphobranchus kaupii (assembly GCA_029718625.1). NCBI lineage: Eukaryota > Metazoa > Chordata > Actinopteri > Anguilliformes > Synaphobranchidae > Synaphobranchus > Synaphobranchus kaupii. The sequence goes on along the minus strand of CM056385.1, from coordinate 63,306,557 downwards.
TGGAGATTCTGGAGGACCTGGCAAAAGAAGAATTTGAAAGGTTCCAATATTGTTTGAATGACGATGGGCTGGAAGAATGTAAACCCATTCCAAAGGGTCGCCTGCAGGACAAAACTGTGACCGGTGTTCTCACATTGATGAAGAGTTACTATGGTGACAAGATGGTGAAGCTCACACTGGAGATCTTAAAGAAAATTCCCAGAAATGACCTTGTTCAGAAATTGGAGAGCAATCCTAAAAATAGTAAGATGCATGATTGTTTCTGTTTATTTATACAGAGTAAAAAGAAAAGTTAATTTGATAAGTTAATAAGAATACATAATTTGAAAAGTTACAGGTCCTTTCTTGAAGCAGGTCTACAGATACAGTATCTGTCCTGTGGAGGTATGTCCCATTCATCTTATAGAACTGGGATAAGCATGTGACTTCACTGTTCTCTGAGCCCTACATTCCACACAACACAATATCTCCTTTCACAAAATACAGTGGAGCTCAAGTCTGATTACACCCTCCAGACCACAGCTGCTCTATTCAGGGTTCCCCTCCAGACCACAGCTGCCCCATTCAGGGTTCCCCTCCAGACTACAGCTGCTCCAATCAGGGTTCCCCTCCAGACTACAGCTGCCCCATTCAGGGTTCCCGTTCAGGGAAGTTTGTTATCCAATCAGCAGCGAGCTCCTTTCTGTAAGTCACTGTGTAGCCTTGTCTCCACTTGCTGAAATATGGAATCCAATTTTATGGAGACGGGTGAGGACACAAGTGGCAGCTTATTTAACAAGCTTTTTTAACATATAAAAGTTGCAATTCATTGTGTTATTGTTGTTCTCTACATTCTCTAAATGAAGGCTGTTGTATAATGCGTATAATGTTATATTATCTTTTATGTCATTATTTATTTTTTAAAAGCTGATTCAGCGATATTTCACTTTAGTATACCATAAGTCATTTTGTTAATTTTCCACCCCATTTTATTTGCATAGGGTGAATACTAGCAACATCCGCTGTCCCTGTTGACCGTTAACAGCATCGCTGTTCCTCGTGGTTGTCAGGCTCCCATTCATTTTTGGGACCTCACCAAAATGATTCATTTTTGGGACCTCACTTAGCACATACTAAGTACGGAGGATAAGACATCAATGTAATGTTTTTTTCTGAAACAAAGATCAAATCAAATCAATATTTATTTATATAGCGCATTTCACAACTAGTTGTCACAATGCACTTCACAGAAAAACCCAGCCTAAACCCCCCACAAGAGCAAGCCAACGGCAACAGTGGCAAGGAAAAACTCCCTGGTGTAACTAGGAAGAAACCTTGGGAGGAACCAGACTCAAGGGGGGAACCCATCCTCCCTTATGGAAATTAAATATACTGCAATATATTTTAAATATATTGTGAAGATAATTTTGATATATTTACAATATGCTGCAGCATATTCTTTTTCCATCAGGGCTCCTCTGGTCGGCTCAGGGTCTAGAGCTGAAAGACCAGCATGGTCAAAACAGCCAATGTCCATGATAATAGAATTTGCAGCAGCTGGATGACAGTTTTTGTGAGCTGAAAAGTTGTTTTTGGGTCTATGTTAGGGAAAATAGAGGAACTATTTTCAGATAGGCTACTGCGTACTAATACAACAGGCCATAGTTTGATTTATTTTGTTATTGTGCACAAGTAAAAATAACAAAACTTTTTGCCAGATATTCTTTTTCTTTTGTAAGACAATATAACCTTGAAAATACATCATATATCAAAACAAACAATAACTTTTGGCGTTATTGGCGTAGTAAACTACTAGTAGTTTGTGCTTTAAGACGAGTAATTTCGGCGAGGTCCAGAAAATGAATGGGAGTGAACTGGGAGCCTGACAACTGGGAGTAACGGCGATGTTGTTAAACCCAAAAATGTGTTTTTGATATGTTTCTACATACCCCAAGTGCTATCTGTCCATCCAGGTTTCACTGAGAACTCACTAGTTCTGCAGATATCTGCTGCAACTCACCTTGACATCACCCCAGTATAATGGAACAAAGTTTGTGGCGGTCAAAGCGCCAAAAATATACATTTGAAAAATATCTACAGCAACGTCTCTTTCCAAATATAATGACACGGTTACTCACGTTACTCAATTACTCAATTGCATTTGTTATACCAAAGTAAAATATCCCTTTAAGAAAAAAGGAAACGCTTTCAAGTTTTTCCATCTGACCTCAGGCCTGGGTCAAATTCATATGGTCTTTAGATTCTGAGACGATTTGAAACACTCCTGCAGATCTCTGAAAATATTCAGTGAAATACACGACTAACCAAAACATGCAAAATCAGAAGATTATTTGCTCTGAATATAGTAAAATGGTCAGTAATCTGCAGGAATTTTACTGGTATCTAACAGGTTAAAGTATTTCACAGAAATATTTTACCCAGATCTGCTTTCACTTCCAATAGGAGAGCAGGCATCTACTGATCTGGGATCAGCCTCGCTCCATTCCTCTATCACAGCACGGACTGGAGCCAGTAGCATGGACCACAGAGTGCAGACACCTACTGATCTGGGATCAGCCTCGCTCCATTCCTCTGTCACAGCTCAGACTGGAGGCAGCGCTGTAGTACCACAGTTACATGGATGTAATGTTGGGGGAAACGTTAACATTACTGTCAACAACCAGTCTGATAACAAAGGTAAGGAAGGAGTTGTCGTTCTTTATATTCAATAATTTTATTTATGTATTTTTTCCCCCCCCCATTTTCTCCCAATTTGGTATCCAATTAAACCCCTATTCTAATTCAATTCCCCACCGTGTAGCAACCGCTAGAGAATCACCGCTACGCAACCCCGCCACCATCACGTCCTCTACAGGGCGCGACTCCTCGAGCTCCTGACCGTGATTCCAACTCGCCCAGGGCCGTTCTGTGCGCAGAATGTCTATTTTTATCACAATATATAAACCGGCGTGAACTGGAGCTTGCGGAGTAATAACGTCCTAATAGTGCTCATCACTCTAATTAAATTACGTCCCGCTCACATACTCTGAGACACACACCTTTGAGAATGAGATGCACTCCATCGCCCCGGTATGCAGGCCAATCTGCATGCTCCGGAACAATATCCGTTGTGTCTTATCAAATGTTCCCCACTGGCTGCATACAGGCGTCCGGGCTGAGCTAAGCTTGCCTAGTCTTGTTTATTAGTCAAAGCTATCTGTTTTTGTGAGCTGATAAGTTGTTTCGGGTTTATGTTCGCTATAAATAGAGGACCTATTTTTAGATAGGCTACTGCGTACTCATACAACAAGCCATAGTTTGATTTATTTTGTTATCGTGCACAAGGATACATCACATAGTAAAAACATTTTTGTAAAACAATATAACATTGAAAATACATCAGATATCAAAACAAACAATAACTTTTGGTGTTAGTACTCATCTCAACTTAGTCTATTATCTTAGTAGTAGTAAACTACTAGTAGTTTTTGCTTTAAGACGAGTAATTTCGGCGAGGTCCAGAAAATGAATGGGAGTGAACTGGGAGCCTGACATCTGGGAGTAACGGCGATGCTGTTAAACGGGCAGTTCACCCAAAAATGTATTTTTGATATGTTTCTACATACCCCAAGTGCTATCTGTCCATCCAGGTTTCACTGAGAACTCGCTAGTTCTGTAGATATCCGCTGCAACTCACCTTGACATCACCCCAGTATAATGGAACAAAGTTTGTGGCAGTCAAAGTGCCAAAAATATACATTTGAAAAATATCTACAGCAACGTCTCTTTCCAAATATAATGACACAGTTACTCACGAACATCCACGGACTTTGTTGTGCACGCTTTTAAAAAAATAAATACTTTAAAAAAAAGTTTCTACCAAAATACACCTCCTGTGTATATCTGCATACAGGTGGTGTATTTGGTTCAGACTTTGTGCAGATATACACAGTTGGTGTACTTCGGTGTATATTTTTGGCGTTTTGATCACCACAAACTTTGTTCTGTTGAGGTGCATTATTGGGCTGATGTCAAGGTGAGTTGCAGTGGATATCTACTGAACTAGTGAGTTCTCAGTGAAACCCCCTGGATGGATAGATAGCACTTGGGGTATGTAGAAACATATCAAAAATACTTTTTATTGTGAACTGCCCCTTTAACGGTCAGCAGAGACAGCTGATGGTGCTAGTATTCACGCTATTCAAATACAATGGGTTAAGCTCCACAAAATTGCTTATGTTATACCCCAGTGAAATATCCCTTTAAGAAAAAAGGAAACCCCTTTTCCATCAGACCTCAGACCTGGGTCAAATGCACACGGTCTTTAGATTCTGAGACAATTTGAAACACTCCTGCAGATTTCTGAAAATATTCAGTGAAATACCTGACTAACAAAATGTACAATATCAGAAGATAATTTGTTATGAATATGGTAAAATGGTTTGTAATCTGCAGGAATTTTACTGGTATCTAACAGGTTAAAGTATTTCACGTAAATATTTGACCCAGATTTGCTTTCACTTCCAATAGGAGAGGACCACAGAGAGCCGGCACCTACTGATAACAAAGGTAAGGAAGGAGTTGTCATTCTTTGTGATCAATGCACTTCACATAATTCTGTCCCTCCATAATCCACATTATTCCATACCAACAGTGGAATTGTTTTTTGTGAATGATATTATATAAGGCACGTACACGTTTTTGGATTTTGGACTGAGAGCCCACTTAGAATATATCTGTGTGCATGTAGGCTAGCATTTTTCAAAGTGTAATGCAAGATCCATGGGAAGTGTGTTTCTCAAATAACAAATGAATTCAACCAAATTGATATTAAAGCTGTATTGATATTGATTGATATTAACGCGAGCAAATACTTTGGCTGCACCCGCAAAATAACACCCTTTATTTTGGATATTAGTAAATCTACCTCTGAGTGTTTCATTTTCTTAGAAGATAATATCCAGCAGTAGTGCATTTGGGAGAAAGAATACTGCCAAGAGACGATCAAAAATTTTAGCTGCTTGCTCTTCCGCATTTGACCTTCCTGTGCGTGCATCATCACATTTGAATACTTGGCGGGTTTGTCACACCTGACGTCACCAATAGAAAATAGCACAAAGAGGAGCAAACACAGAAGGCAAATACATTGAATGGACATTGCTACAAAATTTCTCGTGTGAAAAGGTGTCAAATATGGAAATTTTAATATGAAAAAATTACATATTACAGCTTTAAATACATAATAAATGTATTGTCGCAGGCAAATGTTAATTTGCCAGAGTTGCATGAGCCAAGATATAAAATCAATTAAGCTTTTAATATAATAATAGAAGACATTTACAAAGAAGTAATAAATTAAGCTTGACAGTAAGGGCCATATTTAAGAAGCTGTTTCAGGAGATAAATAAATAGCCGTCATCATGTGCAACATAGCGCCTGTTCATATGTCCATATTTACTAACCTGCAGAGGTGGAAATCCAGGGAACATAAAGTAAAAGTTCTCCCCAGTATTTTGCTACAATCACCTGGATTTGCTAATTAACATAATTCTTCAGCGAGGAGGTATATCTAATTAGTGAAAGCAGCTGGCTGAGTCTATGGGTGGAAGAAACACATGGTAGGACTTCTACTTTATGTCCCCTGGATTTCCACCTCTGCTAACCTGACACACCTGCACTTAGTCCACATGAACTGTGATAAAAGTGGAGGCACTTAGTGCCCATGAACTGTGATAAAAGTGGAGGCACTTAGTGCCCATGAACTGAGATAAAAGTGGAGGCACTTAGTGCCCATGAACTGTGATAAAAGTGGAGGCACTTAGTGCCCATGAACTGTGATGAAAGTGGAGGCACTTAGTGCCCATGAACTGTGATAAACGTGGAGGCACTTAGTGCCCATGAACTGTGATAAAAGTGGAGGCACTTAGTGCACATAAACTGTGATAAAAGTGGAGGCACTTAGTGCCCATGAACTGTGATAAAAGTGGAGGCACTTAGTGCACATGAACTGTGATAAAAGTGGAGGCACTTAGTGCCCATGAACTGTGATAAAAGTGAAGGCACTTAGTTCACATGAACTGTGATAAAAGTGGAGGCACTTAGTGCACATGAACTGTGATAAAAGTGGAGGCACTTAGTGCCCATGAACTGTGATAAAAGTGGAGGCACTTAGTTCACATGAACTGTGATAAAAGTGGAGGCCAGCTGAATTTGATTGGTTGGCCTTAATGCATCTGACACACTCTGCTATAGTTCATACAGTGAAGGAAATCTTCCCTAAATCTTTTTTCTACAAAACCAGATGAATCCATAAAAACAGCCCAGCAGACACTGAAAGACGATCTGAAGGAGAAGTTTGCAAGCATACGTGAAGGTTTAGCAAAGCAGGGCCACCGAATCCCCCTGAATGAGATCTTTACAGAGCTCTACATCACAGAGGGGGGAAGTGGGGAGGTCAATAATGAACATGAGGTCAGACAGATTGAGACAGCATCCAAGAGACAAACCACACAGGAGACTGCAATCCTCTGCAATGACATCTTCAAGCCTTTACCTGGACAATTGAAACCCAGAACTGTGCTTACAAAGGGCATCGCTGGCATTGGGAAAACCGTTTCTGTGCAAAAGTTCATTCTGGACTGGGCAGAAGGAAAAACCAATCAGGACATTGATTTCATCTTCACTCTTCCTTTCCGAGATCTGAATCTGAAGAAGGAGAAAGAATTCAGTCTGATGCGACTTCTGCAGCACTACTTTCCAAAACTGAAAGAGATCAAAAGTGTTGAAAGTGATGAAGTCAAAGTTGTGTTTATCTTTGATGGTCTGGATGAGTGTCGACTTCCTCTAAATTTCCAAACCAATGAGATGTGCTGTGATATAACAGAGTCATCATCAGTGGATGTGCTGCTGACCAACCTCATTCTGGGGGAACTGCTTCCCTCTGCTCTCCTCTGGATCACCTCCCGACCAGCAGCAGCCAGTCAGATTCCACAGACGTGCATCGACCGAGTCACAGAGGTACGAGGGTTCAATGACCCACAGAAGGAGGAGTACTTTAAGAAGAAAATCAAAGATCAGCACCTGGCCACCAGAATGATCTCACACATAAAGTTATGCAGGAGTCTCTACATCATGTGTCACATACCAGTCTTCTGCTGGATTTCTGTTGCTGTTCTGAAGCCAATGTTCGCTAAAGTGAAGAGTGTAGATCTACCCAAAACTCTGACTGAAATGTACACACGCTTCCTGCTCATTCAGTCGAATCTGAAGAATCGGAAGTATCATCGCATCAATGAGACAGACTCAAAGAAAATATCAGAGTCAGATACAGAAATCATCCTGAAACTGGGGAAGCTGGCTTTTCTACAGCTGGAAAAGGGCAATCTGATATTCTATGAAGAGGACCTGAGAGAGAGTGGCATTGATGTCAGTGTAGCTTCACTGTACTCTGGGTTGTGCACAGAGATCTTTAAAGAGGAGGAGTGTGAGGTGGATAAGGAGATGGTCTACTGCTTTGTGCATCTGAGCATTCAGGAGTATCTGGCTGCCTTGTTTGTGTTTCATTCATGTGTAAATGAGAACAGAAATGTACTCAGAGCAGAAGAATCAAAACCTCACAGTGACAGAGTGCAGCTGTCTGAGTTACACAGGAGTGCAGTGGATCAGGCCTTACGGAGTAAGAATGGACACCTGGACCTTTTCCTCCGATTCCTTCTCGGCCTCTCTCTGGACTCCATTCAGACTCTCTTAGAAGGACTAATGACACACACAGGAAGCAGATCACCTGTACCAGACCCACAGCCACAGACAGGAAGCAGGTCACCTGTACCAGACCTACAGCCACAGTCAGGAAACAGATCTCCTCTACCAGACCCACATACACAGACAGGAAGCAGGTCACCTGTACCAGACCTACAGCCACAGTCAGGAAGCAGATCTCCTCTACCAGACCCACATACACAGACAGGAAGCAGATCTGATAAAGGAACACGCAAAAAAAAAATCGATTGCTACTTTCATGAAAAGTTTTTTTAAAGGGAAAGGAAGCAGATCATCTGTACCCGACCCACAACCACAGACAGGAAGCAGATTGCTTGTACCAGACCCACAAACACAGACAGGAAGCAGATCACCTGTACCAGACCCACAGACAGGAAGCAGATCACCTGTACCAGACCCACGGCCACAGACAGGAAGCAAATCACCTGTACCAGACCCACAGACACAGACCGAAAGCAGATCAGAGAGCATTGAGAAAACAGTCGAGTACATTAAGGTGACGATCAGATGGGAATCTTCAGCAGAGAGGACCATCAGTCTGTTCCACTGTCTCATTGAACTGAATGACAACTCTCTAGTGGAGGAAATACAGAAATCCCTGAGATCAGGGAAACTTTCTGATGAAGAGCTGGAACCACACCAATGTTCAGCTCTGGCCTTTGTGTTACTGATGTCAGAGGAGATCCTGGATGAGTTTGACTTGAATACCTACAACACATCAGCAGCAGGTCGTCAGAGACTGGTACCTGTAGTCAGGAACTGCAAGAAGGCCATGTGAGTATTATGTCATTAATAATGTAGATGATTGACAGCATATTTTCATAACACTTTCTATTTTTAGTGTAATAATGTGCAACAAAACTGTTGTGCAAGTTTTGTTGTGCAAGATTTCTGAGTCAAGCTGTTTTAACAGATTGTGCATTTAATTAATACAGAAAACACATAGGGCCCTATCTTGGCGATCTTGGCGCTTAGTCTAAGCGCATGGCGCTAAGTCCATTTAGGGCGTGTCCAAGTCCACTTTTGCTATTTTAACGGCGTGTTTTTTTGGCGCTAAGCACGGCGCATGGCGCAACTGGGCTGAACCTAGTCGCTTCATTAATTATAGGTGTGTCTTGGGCGTGACATTCAATAAACCAATCAAAATGTCATATCCCATTCCCTTTAAAAGCCTGCTTTTCCACCTTGGCGGATTGCTTATGATGGCGAAACAGACATGCTCGTGCGTGTTTAGTGTGATCAAGGAATAGGCTAAATGGAGTATGATCAATATTATTCGGACTAACCATTAGCCTATGAGTTCCCGGTAATTCCAGACAGGGCTGTTATTTTACAAAATATGTGCGGTTAAATTTCGTTAAAAGGACCTGCAACAGCTGAGAATAAGCTATCAATGGCTTCAGTCTCACCTTAGAAAACGCCAAATTAGCCTGCTTGTTCAGCGAATTTCGTTTGATTATGCAATGAAAGTTTCAAACATCAATTCCAAGAGGCTGTTCTCATGGAGTTCTCGAAGTTCAAGCTTCATCCAAAGTTCATTAGGATACCTGCATAGTAGGCTAATATTGATTAATAACATACATACCGTTATTTTGCCTTAATGATGACACTAAATAGCCATACAATAAAGCTGTCAGGTTCGCAACCCATAAGTTCTCGCATATTTCCCCTTGTTTAATAATGTCCTGTTTATGGAAATGTGACCAACCTGTTTTACTCGTAGCGTAATCCTTTAAAACAATCCACTTTCCCAGGAAGACCGTTAAACGTGCAGAGAATGGCATTAAAATTAATTGTGAATTAATTGTGTAACGTGCTGCAAATTTGTTTTAGTTTCTAATTAGACGCTTAGTTCTCTTTAAAATCGTTTTGCTCAGTTAAGGAATAACGGGTGAAATCAGCTGGGTTTTAAACGGTGAGAGTATGAAAACCTGGTCACTGTCATTTAAAAAAATATGAAGGACGAAGAATAGCTAAGGTTACAATTTAGTTAACATGGTGACATCTCCGTTTTTTAACCATAGGCTATCGAAAAAAACCTTATGCACAGCGAATTCGCTGTAGCCTAGGCTATTTGAAAAACAATAAATGCAATATTCACTGGACAAGGTTTTGAACTTTTTTCAGTCACAAACCATTCTATTTACTTACAGGCTGTATTCATAGATAAACAGAGCTGTATTGTAATGACATCTGAAGCGCATTTTCAGAACTTAAATGTCCGTCTATTGCCGTGCGCGAGTTTTCCATTGAATGACAATTCACGCATTAGGTGCAAAGACAATTCGCGCATTAGGCTTGATAGCTATAGGTGTTATCAGCTCATTTTTAATGGATAGCCATTGTCCCGTACCATCGCACATCGCCTGGATGTTGATGGAGTGGGCTGAGAGCAATGTAATGTGGCATCGTTTCCCTTCCCTGAGGGAAAGGTATGTGGACCTATGGAACCTTTTATTATTATGCATTTTTGATATAGCCTACACAATAATAATATTTCACATTGTGATCTAGATATTTTAGTCATGCCTGTGCACGCCCCTGTGTGTAACAGACAGGAGGGTATGCGCGTTGTGCACACGCCTATGTAGACGCACTTATATGCGCCGTTAAAATAGCATGTAAACAACTGCGACATGACTTTAGACCGAGTTTGTGGTGGTTCTAGCGCAAGCGCTTTCTGCTGGCTCAAGATAGCAATACGCCAAAAAGAATCCTGGCCACTCCTCATCTTAAGACCAACACGCCCAGTTCACTAATGATGGCGCAAGACTAGTTAATGGCGCAATGCTAGTTAAACGGCGTAAACGTTAGGCGTTATTATGGACCTAGCGCCGGGTGTAAGATAGCAAAGACACTTGCGTTTGCGTTAGCGCCGCTTTGCGCCGGGTGTAAGATAGGGCCCATAGAATCAAATGCTCAAACTCACTTATCCAACGTGTAGTCTATTTTATTTGATTTCATTTAAAAATTATCATTAAACATAGCAATTATGACCAATCAGAGATCAGTCTAATCTGATGGATAAATCTTTGTTACAATATTCAACTCACAAACATAATGAAATGAAGAGAGGCTATTTTGAAGCTACAGTATTAATGAAAGAGAATACAGCAAACTAGGCAAAATCAATGGCAAACGAAGCAAGAACAGAAATTCAAGACTATGATCAAAGAAACAACCCAGGCTTTGCTAAACAGCTAAAATGCAAGTGTTATATCTTTTCTGTTCAGTGTTATGATAGTTATAAAATACTGATAGGTTTGGTTTGAGACGAGTTTGGTTATGAATTAAATGTTTGTGTTACTATGTTACAGGGTTTTTCCCCACTCAAAAAGAGGCTTAGGTGATGCCTAAGTGTGGCCGGTCTAGCTTAGTCATCGCGACTATCTTAACACCTACACCCCTTCTATTCCAATTTTATTCTTTGATAAACACCCATTCTCGGCATAGATTATCACAACACTGTCCTTGTTTTTGCTTTTTTTTTTTATTTCTCAATTTTGTAAATGTTTCATGGCTAAGAGGACCAGAGCAGGTAGTTTATCAGTATTAATTCATAACTGTATTTGTTCCCAACAGGGATCTTGATAAGTGGCTGAGATCTTACTTTAATTCCATTAAAGCGTAACAAAGCGCAAAAACCACTTATTTTAGATGAGAACTGATACATTTGGTTTTTTCTAAGTATTACTGATTGATCCTGGTCCAAATCTTGAGAAATTACTGCAGTCTGCGCAAAAAAGCATAAACTTTAAGAATCTGGCTCAAAAGTGTCTCTAGTGGTAAAAAGTTAGGTACTGCACGTCCATTTTGTGATTGGCCAGAAACGTCCTCGCTGACGTATTTCTCCCTCGGTGATGAAATAGAACCCTGTACAGCTACGCCCTGAAGTTTTGGAGCGAGGGCGGGCTGAGTCCCAGCTATAAAAGCGAATCTCAGCGGTTGATCTGCATGCTGTGGACGGGGAGAGGAGATAGGAGAGAGAGAGCGAGCGAGTGAGTGATATATATAGCTAGCTTACTGTTTAGCTTTTTTGAATATTCTAGTTATAGTAACCTATCTTTGGTATATTTTTTATAGTTAGCTTGATAGTCCTTTGTTTTTTGATAGTTCGTTTTTCAGTCTAGCTTAGCAAGTAGCTAGCTAGATTATTTTTTTAAATAAATATATAGTTTATTAAAAAATAAATGGCATGGGTAACTATTTGTACAGCGTGTGATTTGTTGTTTACTGGCCGCATCATTATAAGCCCAAACAAGGCTATGCATGCCACATTTCCCACCATTGCTTCTGCCTCGGCAGCGGCTAGCTTCTTGGTGCTCGGCAGTAGCTGGAGATAGTGTGATTGTTTGTGTGTGATTATAAAACGGGTAATTCTGACCACGCATTATGATTGGTTGAGAGGTGTTCAAAGCTGTGTCTATATTCGCGATATAGTACCCCTATGATGCAATAATACACCTGTTTACCTGGACGTTTAAATTAATATCACTCCGCACGTCCGCAGCAAAAACCTTCTGTTGCTGGGCTGGAGGCGAGAGAAATCATGTCCATGAGTGGACATAAAATGGAAAGCTACTGGAAACCAAATCCACTGGAAACCAAATTAACGGTGGAGTGACATTCTCACTGAAGAGCCATAGATTAGTCTCTTTTATGCTAATAACGATAGCAACAGTTTAGGCTTACAGCTGATTCATGAAACCGGTTCAAACATTAAATCTGCAGATAAAAAAGTTTGTATTCTGCACATTACAGCAACTTTAATCTATAAAACTATTTTTGTGGTTATAGGTGCAGTATTTATTCAGTTTGGAAATACGAATTTAGTAGGAATTTAGCTAGCTAGGCTTAGTAATTAGCGAGCTGTAAGTTAACGTGAGAAACATAGCCTACCGACTGGTTGTGTGAAAGCAAGTTAACGTTACTTCACATCTGTATAGGCTATATATAGATAACTGTTTTAGCTAACGTTATAACTATTACATTATATTATTATTATTATTATGTTATATTATTAGCACATAACGCTAGCTATTAGTCCGTTTGCTAGCTAGCATTCCATTCCTAGCTTTGTTTGTTTTTGTGTGGCATGGCAACAGCTACACTGGGGACTATTTTATCTGCTGCTGAAATTAATTAAGTTAATTAAAAATTGTTTTATTGAAAGTGTGCCTTGTCCTTATATATTATTTACAATATAGCTGGCAACCGTTTTATAAAAGCAATAAGGTAACTCGACGCTGTACAATATCGTCAATATAATCACAGTTAAAGGGTTGCCGGCCCTCCGCTTCACGTTGGGCCTAACAACACCCTTTAACTGTGACTATATTGACGATATAGTACTGCGTCTCGTACCTTATTGGTTAAGTGAGTGAGGTAGCGAGAGAGAGTGGAACAAAGCAGCCGCCGTGAGTGCTGTCCAGAGCAGAATGGGCTTTTGTTTACTAGTGAAAAAAGAGGGAGAGAGACAAACCATTCAAACTTCTTATTTTGGTGAGTATAGAAGCCATTTTGTCCATCTTGCAATGTATAAGTCGCTGTTCAGTCTCAACAGAAAGGTGAGTCTTTCCATTTCATGAATTTCTTTAATAATTTCAATCCAATTATCTACCGTGGATGGGTCGTTCTGTAGCCATTTACGAGTGATCGCTTTTTTTGCAGCCACAGTCAAAATTTTGAAAAGGTACCTGTCATTACCTGTTATATCATCTGGTATGTCGCCCATATACAATGACTTGCATGTCAGTGGGATCTGCGAATCAAGGACCTGTTTAACGATCTCCCAGACTCTCTCCCAATATAACTGTAATTTTGGACAGCTCCAAAAAATGTGGTAATGGCTTGCCTCGTCACCCCCACAATTTCTCCAACATGTATAATTTACAGATTATAGGTATATCTTCATTTTAGGTGTGATAAAAAAAACGTACAAGGTTTTTCCAACAGAATTCACGCCAGTACAAAGAGCAGGAAGTAGTGAAGACATATTACATATTTTCCCATTGTTTTTCAGTTTTTCAGTTATTGTATAATTTAACTCTTTCTCCCATCTATCTTTAATATAATTTGTAGTCTTTCCCCTCATGTTTACAATTCCTTGGTATAAATTTGAAACTATTGATTTAGCGTTTCCCTTGTATGCCTGTATTATTAGCTGTATTATTAGCTGTATTATTAGCTGTATTATGCCTCTAGGTTCCATAATTGTTTCATTTTTCCTGATTTCCTTCAAGAAATAATGGCGTGTCTGAAGATACCTATAAAAATCATCTTTTTCCAAATTATATTTAACTTTTAATGATTGAAAGTTCTGTAGTGTGTTCTCATCCACTATATTACAGTAAGCAGTGATACCTTTATTGGCCCATGTCTTGAATCTGGAATCCATACCATTTGGCTTAAAATCTGTATCATATGCGACCCATCTAAGCAGTTTCACCTGTGGCCACAGTTTTAATTGCTTTATGATACCAAACCAAGTGAATAAAGTAAATGAGGTAATGGGGTTCAAATGATCTTGATAGGACACTGTTAACTTGTGATCCCAATCATTGCTTGTATTGGGATTCCCTTGCATTCACTCTCAATCTCCTTCCATCTTGCCCCATATTCATGGTCACACCATAGAACAATATTTTTTAATTGGGCAGAATGGTAATAGTCCTTAAGATTAGGGAGACCATCTTTTCTAATGGTCAGTGTTCTGAATTTTATCCTTGGTTTTTTCCCGTTCCAAATAAAACGTGAGATTTGTTTGTCCCATTCCTGAAATTGACTAGTTGGGACTCTAACAGGTAATGACATAAATAGGTAGAGCAGTCTAGGTAGAACAGTTATTTTTATGGTTTCAATTCTCGTACTAAAACTTAGTAAGGAAGTTGACCAATTGTTAAGATCTTCCTTAATTTTTTTATTTACAATTTTATAGTTTGTTTTATACAAATCACTAGGGCAGTGTGTTAGCCAAATTCCCAGGTATTTAATGGCTTTTCGTGCCCAGTCAGTGGGGAGTCTTAGTTTAAGTTCTGTTGATGGGTCATAATTAAACGCTAATGGTTGTGTTTTTTGTACGTTGAGTTTATACCCTGAGTATGTGCCATATACGTCAAGAAGATCTAGGAGGTCAGGAAAGCAAATATCTGGATTGTTGATATACAGCAATATATCATCAGCGTACAACGCCACCTTGTGTTCTCTATTGTTGACCATAATTCCCTGTATATTGCAGTTTTCCCTTATTGCTTGTGCTAACGGTTCTATGTAAAGAGCGAAAAGAGTTGGCGAGAGAGGGCAACCCTGACGGGTAGATCTCTCCAGTTCTATGCGGTTAGTAAGACGCCCATTTACTCTGATTCTTGCTGTAGGAGCAGAATATAAAGTCTTTATACTATTAATTGATTTTTCGTTAAAGCCAAATCGCTCTAATACCAAAAATAAAAATTTCCAGCTAACACAATCAAATGCTTTTTCAGCATCAAGTCTGGCTAAAACAGCAGTTATTTTATTTTCCCTAATAGTGTGTATAACATGAAGAGAGCATCTTATGTTGTCCTGTGTTTGACGTCCCCGCACAAAACCGGTTTGGTCCTCGTCAATTAATTCAGGAAGGAAGGAGCCCAATCTCTTAGCCATAATAGCCGCATAGAGCTTATAGTCTTGATTTAAAATCCAGATTGGCCTGTATGAACTACATAACATCTTATATTTGCCCTCTTTTGGGATCACAGAAATGACCGCTTCGTTCCAGGAAGGTGGGATCGACATTTCTTCCAGTGTCCAGTTAAAGGATACTAGGAGCGTTTGAACTAGCTCTTCCTTGAATGTTTTATACCATTCAGCTGGTAACCCGTCGCTCCCTGGTGTTTTATTATTTTTTAATTTGCTCAAAGCTTTTTCCAGCTCTTGTTTATTGATCTGTGTTCTTAAACGGTCGTTCTGATCCTCACCAATCGAGGGCAGGTCCAGGAAATTCAAAAAGGTTTTTATCTTATAATAATAATAATAATAATACATTCAATTTCTATAGCGCTTTTCTAGGTACTCAAAGTGCTTTACAGTTTAAAATTACAGACAGTAAAATTATTTTATCTTCTCATTACTTTCCTGTTTTGGTTGTGAATAGAGAGTTTTGTAATATGTTTGAAAAGCCGAGTCAATTTCGTCTAAATTGTTGTGAGTTCTTTGTTACGTATCTGTGTACGGGACGAACCCAAGTGCAACGACCAGGAGACAGAATTCACAAAAGGTTGTATTTAATAAGTTAAGTGTTGGGGTAGTCCCAACACTGCACAGGAAAGGCAAACACACACACAGAATTACGAGATCTTGCGCCTGGAAGCCCGGGGCGGGCTGCTCCAAGCCGGAGCTGGACTGGAGGTTCTGGAACGGGCTGTTCCAAACCGGAACTGGACTGGACTGGAACTGGACCGGGTGGTCCACACGGGAAACAGGTACTGGAACGGAATTGTCCCAAACCGGAACTGGACTGGACTGAACTGGACCGGGAGGTCCACACGGGAACAGGTACTGGAACGGGATGTCCCAAACCGGAACTGGACTGGACTGGAACTGGACCGGGAGGTCCACACGGGAAACAGGTACTGGAACGGAATTGTCCCAAACCGGAACTGGACTGGACTGAACTGGACCGGGAGGTCCACACGGGAACAGGTACTGGAACGGAATGTCCCAAACCGGAACTGGACTTGAGCGAGTGCCTGTACAACTCACGCCGGGACTGGACTGGAACTGGCAGGGGAGCGACTCACTACGGCAGGGCAGGACTGGACCGGGCTGACTGCACCGGTATAGAAAACAAAAACAGAGGAGGGTTAGTGCAAGGGAAGGCACGGGAAAGACCGGGAGGTTCTCACGGAGGTGATGGGTTTGGAAGTCGGGAGGTTGTGCGGTAGCACGGCAGGGCAGAGTGGTGTGGCGTAGCTGCGGTAGGTCCGGAGGTAGCTGACCGTCTCCAGAGCTCCAGGAGCCGGCGCCGAAGAACTGGGTGGTCTCTTCGGTCGGACAGGAACAACTGGAGGGTAGCCAGGTAGCGAATCACCCCGGAGCCTACACGCGCTGGAGGTGGAGGTACCGCAACACACACAACAAACACGGGGAACACAAACACTGCCACGGGAGATAGGGAGCAGGGTTGGACGGAGGAGAAGGGAAACAAGTTAGCAACACAATTATGACAGGAAATTGTGCGGGAGGTAAACTACCAAACTGTAGTTTGCGAGGGACTATACGCTGTACGGGAAACACATTCCACAAACACGCGAATAGTTTACACGGGGAGACCAGTTAACGAGTCAAGCACTACACCAAGTGATGATAGTTAACGAACTGGCGCCGACTGGCAGCCAGCCGAAAGACTATATAGGGCTAACTAATGTGACAAAATACGAAACAGGTGTGAACATAAACCGGGAGTGATTACAAGACACCAGGTGAGGAAATGCATGCAACGAGGGGGAGGGAGTGAAAGGCGGAAGTAAACCAAAACAACCAGACGAACAAGACAGGGAAGGACACGCCTAGTCCGCGGCAGAGGGGAAAACACGGACAAAGGGATCCAACATGACACGGAGGGAAAACAGGAAAACACGGAAAACGGACAGGAAGGGAGCGGAACATTACAGTACCCCCCCCCTCAACGTACGCCACCTGGCGTACCTGGCGGCCTGGTCTTGAATGGGAAGCGACTGTGGAAATCCTGGATTAACGTTTGATCCAGGATGAGGCCCTTGTGGAGTCATGACCGCTCCTCAGGACCATACCCCTCCCAGTCCACGAGGTATTGGAAGCCCCGACCCTTACGGCGGATGTCGATGATGCGGTCCACCGTATAGGCCGGGGCGTTGTTGATGACCCGGACAGGAGGAGGAGGGAGGGTAGGGGCACTGAGGGGGCTGGAGGCGACAGGCTTGATTTGGGAGACATGAAAAACGGGGTAAACTTTGAGGGAGGCAGGGAGGGAGAGCTTGACAGAAACAGGGTTAACAAGACGTACAACAGGGAAGGGACCAATGAACCGGGGCCAAAGCTTTTTAGAGGAGGAGGGAAGGGAAATGTTGGACGTGGACAACCAGACCTGCTGACCGGCCCTGTATTTGGGGGCTGCGGTCCTGTGCAGGTCCGCCAGACGCTGTGACCGGGAATTGGAACGTAGGAGTGCGGTGCGTGTAAGCCTCCAAATGCGCTTGCATTTGAGGATGTGGGCCCTGACAGAGGGGACTGCTACCTCGGCCTCCTGGACCGACAGGAGAGGGGGTTGGTACCCTAACGAACACTCGAAAGGGGATAACCCGGTGGAGGTACTCTTAAGGGAGTTGTGAGAGTACTCCACCCAGGGAAGGAAACGGCTCCAGGAGGCGGGGTTGCGAGCCGTGACGCACCGCAGGGCGGCCCCCAGGTCCTGGTTCGCCCTCTCTGCCTGGCCGTTCGACTGGGGATGGAAGCCAGACGAAAGACTGGCCGAGGCCCCCAGGGCTACACAGAACGCCTTCCAGACCTGGGAGGAGAATTGGGGCCCACGATCCGACACAATATCGGAAGGGATCCCGTGCAGCCTGACCACATGTACCACCAGGAGCTCCGCCGTTTCGAGGGCGGACGGAAGCTTGGGGAGGGGAATAAAGTGAGCCGCCTTGGAGAACCGATCCACAATTGTCAAAATGACAGAGTTGCCATCTGACAACGGCAGACCGGTTACGAAATCCACCCCAATGTGGCTCCAAGGACGGCCCGGGACAGGGAGGGGAAGGAGATGACCAGAGGGAGGCTGGTGGGAAGCCTTGCTCCTGGCGCATACAGAGCAGGCCAGAACAAAGGCACGGGTATCCTCCTTGAGGGTGGGCCACCAAAAGCTCCTCCTGACGAGGGCGGTCGTCCTGGCAACACCTGGGTGACACGCCAGGCAGGAGGCGTGAACCCACTCAAGGACCTGGGAGCGGACGGAGTCGGGAACAAACAGGGCAGGGTTAGGGTTATTACGGGGGTCAGGGTGGGAAGTCTGGGCGGACCTCACGATTTCCTCAATCCTCCAGGAGACCGCAGCCACCATACAGGACGCTGGGAGAATGGTTTCGGGGTCAGCAGGACTGGAGGGAAGGGAAAACACACGGGATAAGGCATCCGCCTTAATATTGCGGGAACCGGGGCGATAGGACAAAGAAAAATTAAACCGGGCAAAGAAAAGTGACCACCTAGCCTGTCTGGCATTCAGCCTCTTGGCAGATCTTAAATAAATTAAATTTTGGTGGTCAGTCAAAACAACAAAGGGGGTACCTGCCCCCTCCAGCCAGTGGCGCCACTCCTCAAGAGCCAGCTTAATGGCAAGAAGTTCCCGATCCCCGACATCATAATTCTGCTCAGCGGAGGACAGCCTCCGGGAGAAAAAGGCACAGGGATGGAGCTTGTTGTCCAAGGCGGCACGTTGGGACAGAATGGCCCCCACGCCGGTGTCGGAGGCGTCCACCTCAATCGTAAACTGACGGGAGGGATCAGGGTGGCAAAGGATAGGGGCTGAGGAAAACCGCGTTTTGAGTTGCTCAAAAGCACGCTGGGCTTCGGGATTCCAACAGAAAGAAAAAGTAGTGGAGGTAAGTTTTGTAAGGGGGGCAGCAATGACACTGTAATTTCGGATAAAACGACGATAAAAATTAGCAAAACCAAGGAATTGTTGTAGCAGCTTACGAGAGGTGGGTTGGGGCCATTCCGTCACCGCCTTGACTTTGACCGGATCCGCCCGGATACTGCCCTCCTCAATAATAAAGCCGAGGAACGGGACTGAAGAGACGTGGAAGGAGCATTTCTCCGCCTTCACGAAGAGCTGGTTCTCGAGGAGCCGCTGGAGAACCTCCCGGACATGGAGAATGTGCTCCTGAGGGGACTTGGAAAAAATCAAAATGTCGTCAATGTAAACAAAAACAGTCTTACCCAACAGGTCTCGCAGGACGTCATTTACCATGCCCTGGAAGACTGCCGGGGCGTTAGTAAGACCGAAAGGGACCACCAGGTACTCATAGTGGCCCAACGGGGTATTGAAGGCAGTCTTCCACTCATCCCCCTCCCGTATGCGCACCAGGTGGTACGCATTCCGGAGGTCGAGTTTCGTAAAAATGACGGCCTGCGAGAGGGGTTCAAAAGCAGTGTTAATGAGGGGGAGAGGATACTTGTTGCGGATAGTGATGGAATTGAGTCCCCGGTAGTCGATGCAGGGCCGTAGTGAGCCGTCCTTTTTCCCCACGAAAAAGAACCCAGCACCAACCGGAGAAGAGGAGGGACGGATGATGCCCGAGGCGAGGGACTCATGGATATATTCCTCCATGGCGAGTTTCTCTGGTCCCGACAGACTGTAGAGACGGCCGGACGGAAGTTTGGCTCCCGCCAGCAGATCGATACAACAGTCGTACGGGCGGTGAGGAGGTAGGGACAGAGCACGTGCTTTCGAGAAGGTGCGACTGAGGTCGTGATACTGTTTGGGAACGGTGGACATATCGGGTTCGGGTAGGTTGGTGCTGGGATTCTTGGACCCCGGAGGGGGAAGCGCGGAGCGGAGACAGCTAGCCAGGCAGTGGCCACTCCACGCCAGGATGCGTCCGCCCTGCCAGTCAATGTGTGGGTTATGGAGACGGAGCCAGGTCTGACCTAAAACTATGGTTGACTGTGTGGAGTTGATGAGGAGGAGTTGAATGCTCTCCCGGTGATTGCCAGAGAGGACAAGCTGTAAGGACACGGTGGAGTGGGTCACTAATCCCAAGCTCCGACCGTCTAAGGCGAAGGCAGTAATGGGCGATGGTAGAAGCTCCGTAGGTATGCCGGCCCTCTGGGCGAAGGTGGTGTCCATAAAGTTGGCGTCGGCTCCAGAGTCGATGAGAGCCGACGAAACTAAGGACTTGTCGCTCCACAGGAGAGTGGCCTTGAAGACTAGGCGATTCTGGGCTGCATGGCAGGGTATGATAGGGCTCGTCAGTACGCCCAGTTTAACTGGCGAGCCTATTCTTTTGGGCGGATGGGACAAGAGGCGATCTGATGGCCAGGTTTGCCACAGTAGAAACAAGACCTGGATCGCTGACGACGTTGGCGCTCCGCAGAGTTGACCGCAACTCTGCCCAGTTGCATGGGCTCCTCTTCGGAGACCCCAGACGCCGCCCTGAATCCAGAAGCAGAAGGGTGAGAGCGTATATGAGGAAGGTGACCGGGATTCCCCCCACGCTCACGGGCCCGGATACGAAGACGGTTGTCGACTGCTATGGCCAGGCTAATCAGGCTATTGAGGGAGGTGGATTCCTCACGGGTGGCTAGTTGGTCTTTGAGCTCCTCGCTGAGTGCCTGGCGGAAAGCCCCCTGAAGGGCGGTGTCGTTCCATCCGGACTCCGCGGCGAGGGTAAGGAATTGGATGGCCATCTCTGCGACGCTGCGACCCCCCTGACGGACTTGAAGTAGGCGCTGAGTTGCATCTCGCCCACAGGTAGGGTGGTCAAACACGCGCCGCATCTCGGCGGTGAAGGCAGCGAAGTTGTTGCAGAGCGCGGCTTGGCTATCCCAGATGGATGTAGCCCACTCCAGGGCACCTCCTCCCAGGCTGCTCATGATGAACGCGATCTTACATGGGTCGGAGGCGAAGGAGGAGGGCTGCATCCGGAAGACAATGTCGCACTTCATCAGAAATTCGCAACATTTCCCCAATTCCCCGCGGAATAGCTCAGGATGTTGAACGCGAGGCTCCCGAAATGAAGCGGACACAGGAGGGTCCACCGGGGGGTCCGGAGCGGGCGGTGTAGGGCCCACTGGAATACGCGGAAGCGGCTGGTGAAGAGACAGCTGAGTAACTTGTTCCGTGATGCCCCTCAGTACTTCCAACACGTCGTCCAGACGACGGCCCTGTTGGTCGCTGACCGCAGTTTGGCAGGAGAAGGCGTGCCGAATCTGCTCCAGGTCGGCTGGGTCCATGTTTTTGGCCAGTTCGTTCTGTTACGTATCTGTGTACGGGACGAACCCAAGTGCAACGACCAGGAGACAGAATTCACAAAAGGTTGTATTTAATAAGTTAAGTGTTGGGGTAGTCCCAACACTGCACAGGAAAGGCAAACACACACACAGAATTACGAGATCTTGCGCCTGGAAGCCCGGGGCGGGCTGCTCCAAGCCGGAGCTGGACTGGAGGTTCTGGAACGGGCTGTTCCAAACCGGAACTGGACTGGACTGGAACTGGACCGGGTGGTCCACACGGGAAACAGGTACTGGAACGGAATTGTCCCAAACCGGAACTGGACTGGACTGAACTGGACCGGGAGGTCCACACGGGAACAGGTACTGGAACGGGATGTCCCAAACCGGAACTGGACTGGACTGGAACTGGACCGGGAGGTCCACACGGGAAACAGGTACTGGAACGGAATTGTCCCAAACCGGAACTGGACTGGACTGAACTGGACCGGGAGGTCCACACGGGAACAGGTACTGGAACGGAATGTCCCAAACCGGAACTGGACTTGAGCGAGTGCCTGTACAACTCACGCCGGGACTGGACTGGAACTGGCAGGGGAGCGACTCACTACGGCAGGGCAGGACTGGACCGGGCTGACTGCACCGGTATAGAAAACAAAAACAGAGGAGGGTTAGTGCAAGGGAAGGCACGGGAAAGACCGGGAGGTTCTCACGGAGGTGATGGGTTTGGAAGTCGGGAGGTTGTGCGGTAGCACGGCAGGGCAGAGTGGTGTGGCGTAGCTGCGGTAGGTCCGGAGGTAGCTGACCGTCTCCAGAGCTCCAGGAGCCGGCGCCGAAGAACTGGGTGGTCTCTTCGGTCGGACAGGAACAACTGGAGGGTAGCCAGGTAGCGAATCACCCCGGAGCCTACACGCGCTGGAGGTGGAGGTACCGCAACACACACAACAAACACGGGGAACACAAACACTGCCACGGGAGATAGGGAGCAGGGTTGGACGGAGGAGAAGGGAAACAAGTTAGCAACACAATTATGACAGGAAATTGTGCGGGAGGTAAACTACCAAACTGTAGTTTGCGAGGGACTATACGCTGTACGGGAAACACATTCCACAAACACGCGAATAGTTTACACGGGGAGACCAGTTAACGAGTCAAGCACTACACCAAGTGATGATAGTTAACGAACTGGCGCCGACTGGCAGCCAGCCGAAAGACTATATAGGGCTAACTAATGTGACAAAATACGAAACAGGTGTGAACATAAACCGGGAGTGATTACAAGACACCAGGTGAGGAAATGCATGCAACGAGGGGGAGGGAGTGAAAGGCGGAAGTAAACCAAAACAACCAGACGAACAAGACAGGGAAGGACACGCCTAGTCCGCGGCAGAGGGGAAAACACGGACAAAGGGATCCAACATGACACGGAGGGAAAACAGGAAAACACGGAAAACGGACAGGAAGGGAGCGGAACATTACATTCTTCCTGTTTTAGGGTCCAGTATTTTATTTATTGACTGTGAAGTCTGCTTTTTCCGTATTCTCCTTGCTAATAATTTTGTGGCCTTAGGCCCGACTTCATAATATGATTGCTTTAGAAACTTGTATTTTTTCTCTAATTCTTCTTTATAAATGTTTAAGATTTGGTTCCTAATTTCTGTAATTGTATTCAACATTTGGGGACTCTGCTTCTTACTATGTTCTTTTTCCAGTTCTATTACGGTAATTCATTTTCAAGCCGTCTGAGGTTACCCTCCCTCTCCTTTTTGATTGCTGTGCTAAGGGAAATAAATTTCCCTCTGATTACCGCTTTTAAAGTGTCCCATAATATGTTGGGGTTCACTTCCCCATTGTTGTTTAATTCAAGGAAGGTCTTGATTTCTGATTTTATTTGTTGTACTACTGATTTATTATTAAGCAGGCTTGTATTTAGTCTCCAAATAGTTTTTTTTGGTCTAGTGTCCAAATGTAGCAATAGATATATTGGCGAATGGTCTGAGATATCTCTAGTTCCTATGTCACAGTCCACGATTCTATGTCTATCACTCCGAAACATTCTGAAGCTATCAATTCCAGAACTTTTTTCAGCACTTGTTGATCGCTTTGAGGAGGAAGGTAAACAGAAAGGAGAGTGGTTAATTTACTTTCTATTTTCCCTTGCACTAATATGTATCTTCCTTCAGGGTCCCTGATCTGCTTGATTAGTTCAAAATTAATAGAGTTACAGTCAAGCCGGAAAGTCTCCCCACCCCTTTCACCTTCTCCACGTTTTATTACGTTACAGACTTATACTACAATAGATTGAGTTCATTTTTTGCCTCAAACATCTACACACAATAGCCAATAATGACGAAGTGAAAACAGGTTTTTAGAAAATATGCAATTTTATTTTACTGACAAAAATAGGTTATTTAGGGGTTACATATCTGTACACACCCTTAGCCTAATACTTGGTTGCTGCACCTTTGGCAGCGATTACAGCTTCAAGGCATCTTGGGAAAGAAGCTACGAGCTTGGCACACTTGTTTCTGGACATTTTTGCCCATTCCTCTTGGCATATCCTTGCAAGCTCCGTCAGGTTGGATGAGGAGCGTCGGTACACAGCCATTTTCAGCTCTTTCCACAGATGTTCAATTGGATTCAGGTCTGGGCTCTGGCTGGGCCACTCAAGGACATGTACAGACTTTCTCCGAAGCCACTCCTTTGTTCTCTTGGCTGTGTGCTTTGGGTCGTTGTCATGTTGGAAGGTAAACCTTTGCCCCAGTCTGAGGTCCAGAGCGCTCTGGAGCAGGTTTTCTTCAAGGATCTCGGTGTACTTAGCTGCATTCATCTTTCCCGCTATCAGGACTAGTCGCCCCGTTCCCACTGCTGAAAAACATCCCCACATCATGATGCTGCCACCGCCATGCTTCACTGTAGGGATGGTATTAGCCAGGTGATGAGCGGTGCCTGGTTTCCTCCAGACGTGACGCTTGGTATTCAGGCCAAAAAGTTCCATTTTGGTTTCATCAGACCAGAGAATCTTGATTCTCATGGTTTGAGAGTCCTCTAGGTGCCTTTTGGCAAACTCCAAGCGGGCTGTGATGTGCCTTTTACTAAGGAGGGGCTTCCGTCTGGCCACTACCATAAAGGCCTGATTGGTGGAGTGCTACCTGGACGGTTGATCTTCTGAAAGGTTCTCCCATCTCCACAAGGATACGCTGGAGCTCTGTCAGAGTGACCCTCGGGTTCCTGCTCACCTCCCTGGCCAAGGCCCGTCTTCCCCGATTGCTCAGTTTGGCCGGGCGGCCAGGTCTAGGAAGATTCTTGGTGGTTCCAAACTTCTTCCATTTACGAATGATGGTGGCCACTGTGCTCTTTGGGACCTGTAAAGCTGCAGAGATTTTTCCGTACCCTTCTCCAGATCTATGCCTTGACACAATCCTGTTTCTGAGGTCTGCAGATAATTCCTTTGACCCCATGGCTTGGAGTTTGCTCTGACATGCACTGTCAACTGTGGGACCTTATATAGGCAGGTGTTGGCAATCCCCAATCATGTCCAATCAATTGGATTTATCACAGGTGGACTCCAATTAAGTTGTAGAAACATCTCAAACAGTATCAGTGGAAACAAAATGCACCTCAGCTCACTTTTGGGTGTCATATCAAAGGGTGTGCACACTTGTGTACATATGATATTTTACATTTTGATTTTTTATAAATTAGCACAAATGTCTAAAAACCTGTTTTCACTTTGTCATTATGGGATATTTTGTGTAGAATTTTGAGACAAAAAATGAACTCAATCTATTGTAGAATATGTCTGTACCGTAATAAAACGTGGAGAAGGTGAAAGGGGTGGGGAGATTTTCTGGCTTGACTGTATGTAGTAATATTGCAACTCCTCTCTTGTGACCTGTTTTGAAAGTGCTGTAAAATGTATTCTTATATCCAAACCGTTTTAACTTTTCGTGTTCATCTTGAGACAGATGGGTCTCCTGTAACAATATGATTTGACTATTTTCCTTTCTCAGTTTTGTCATTACCTTACTCCTCTTAGCTGAATTATTTAAGCCATTCACATTCCAAGAAACTACTTTGAAGTTACTGTACCCCATTATACTGTTTCAACCTGTACATGATTGCAACATAAACATATGTACTGTGACAAAACCAAACCTTAGCTAGAACATTTGAAAATAAAAAAACGGTGACTTCCAAGCTCAGGGTCTTACACTGCCCTGTCATCTTCACAAATATGTTCAGATGCTGGTGGAGAATCATTCCTACTTCAGTAGGGGCTCCCACTTTGCGTTAGGCAAAGTCTCTCTTCTTGAGCCAAACAGTCATTCGGTCTCTTCCGGTCAAGTGGCTCTTCGTGTAAGTAAAGGGTCAGTAGGGTGAATAATATAGTGTAGCACGCAGAGGTAGGGGTAGCGAGGTTATTATTATTATTATCATTTTTTTAAATATTATTATTAATATTATATTTGTACTGCATATGGTAGTGGGTGGGGGGGGGGGGAATTAAATTTCTTGTTAGGTGAATTATTCTATCATTTGACAGTATGTGATTCTGTAATTCGTCAGTATATGAATCTAATTCAGTCTGTACCTCTTAGCTTCTGACGCCACAGCGTTCATTTTCGTTGGTAGCTTCTGAGTCTGTCTCGGATCCGCTCACTGTGTGCGCTGCTGCGTCCCCCGTCCCCTCCACTTCTATCGCGCTGTTGTAAAGGCGAGGTCCATTCTCCCAATGAATCCTCATCTTAGCAGGATATGGCGTCTGAAAACGTACTTGTTTCTCTTTGAGAGCTTTCTTTATACCCTTGTATTCTTTGAGTTTATTGTTCACTTCGGTAGAGAGGTCATGCGCAATCGTAATCACTCTACCTTCATATGTGATCTTCTTTGCCCAAGCTGTTTTCAGTATTTTGTCCTTGGTGTCATATCTCTGGAAGTTTACCAGAATGGATCTTGAGACTTTTTCATAATGAAGTTTGGGACCAAGTGACCGATGCGCTCGTTGAATCTGTAGATCAGTGTTTCTGTCTAGCTCCAGCTCTGTCTTCAGAAACTCGTCGATAAATGTTAGCATTGAGCTTCCCTCTTTGCCCTCCTTGACGCCGAAAATGCGAACGTTATTGCGGCGTGATCTGCCCTCCAGGTCCATTACTTTAGCCTGGAGGAGTCTCTGTTGTTTAAGAGAGTGAAGGAGTGCATCTTTCATCTCCGCATTTGCCGACTCAGTTTCTTCAATTCGTTGTTCTGCTTCAGTTAGCTTCGTTTCATGATTACGTACGTCGCCAACAACGCTTTGTAATTTTCGGGTCATGTCTGTCTTGAAGTTGTTGAATTCTTGTTTAATGTCGTTTTTGAAGTCTGTTAGCTCCTTTTTGAGTTCAGTCGTCATCTTGTATATCTTTGCCTAGGTCCTGTATAGCTTTAGCCGTAGCTAAATCTCCCTCGCCAGCAGCCATCCTCCCCTCGCCGTTATCACTTTCTGCGTCACTGTTTATCAGCCCACCTCTGTCCTGCTCGTAACTTTGTAATTTCTTCTTTGGAGTTTTCTTGCCCTTTCTCCCACTCATTCCAAGTCACTTCATCTTCTTGTCAGTGTTATATTCGTAGTTTGGTGGGTTTTCTTCTAATATTGACCAGGAGAGTTTTTCGGTCAAGCCGCCATCTTGAGAAGCTCACCAGGAAGTCTATTTCATTTCATTTAATCATTAAATTCACACACTTAAAGGGATAGTTCGGAATTTTGGACATAATGTCTCAATTACGACTTACCCATGATGTAGTTGATTTATGGAAACCATTTTCAGATAATTCCATGCTGTCCCTTCTTTTGGCCATACACACATTGCTAATGCTAGCGCAACTCTAAGGTAGCATCCACTACCAAACGCACTTAAACACTCCACAGTGCACCCAAAGCAAATAAAATACGACGACAGTCTATCTGGGTTATTTTCAGTGATTATACCATAATATTTCAAGTCAAACTATCGTTGAATCCTTTACTTTGTGCTCACCTAAATTCTCAGTGGAAGTACGGCAGCGGAGCTAGCTGTAGATTAGCCAGGGTATCTGCCTGTAGGCTATCTGCTGTACTCCACAGTTGCCGACACAATCCGTTTTGCCGTAAAGTTACATATTTAGTAGACAACAAGTCAGCTAAACACAAACATGCTACAGAATAACACAGCATATACAAGCAAGCACACTGGCTACCAATTTGCAGGAAAAGTTTGACCACTTCCATGACTTCCCAATCATGGCAACTCGCTAGCTAAATTGAATAGATAGATCACGCATGCAATCATTTATTAGTTACCTGCTCGTCAGTTGTTTTCGGTGCATGAAGAAAAACAGGTGATGGCACAGCAGTCTCCTTCAGTAGAGGGTGTCCCGCCCGTCCTTTTTTGCTTTTCACGTAGTCATGCTCCGTGAAATGGTCACTTCAAACTTTTTTAGAGTCTCAATTGGTGACATCCATGCGAGCAGCAAGAAGCCACAGCTGTTTTCTTTGTTGATCTTCCACTGGAAATCGGTGAAAACTTTGTGGTGCCCATTTTTTTTTGCATCACTTGAACAACCTTGAAATACACACCGAAATACCATCTTACCTGAACGTTAGCTAACAATACTACGAGTCTGATTCTTTCACACGCGCGATATTGTTTTTGGCAAACAATTGAAAAATGATGGTATAATCACTGAAAATAACCCCGATAGACTGTCGTCGTATTTTATTTGCTTTGGGTGCACTGTGGAGTGTTTACGTGTGTTTGGTAGTGGATGCTACTAGTTTCCTTAGAGTTGCGCTAGCATTAGCAATGTGTGTATGTCCAAAAGAAGGGACAGCATGGAATTATCTGAAAATGGTTTCCATCAATCAACTACATCATGGGTAAGTCGTAATTGAGACATTATGTCCAAAATTCCAAACTATCCCTTTAATTTAGGATATGCAACCAAATGTTAAATATGAATTTAAGTTTATAATTTGTCTAATTGTTTTTTGTCCCCTAAAATGGGGGGGGGGGCTGTGTATAAAAAGGGCTACAATTGCTACACAGTTCACCCAATATGGATGTAAGAATCCTCAAATTAAAGCTGAAAGTCTGCACTTTAACCTCAGAGTCACTGTTCCATTTCAAATACAATGTTCTGGAATACAGAGCCAAAACAACAAAAAATGTGTCACTGCCCGAATACTTTCCCCACTATATATGTTTCGGCACGTACGCAAGTGTAAAAGTGCGTGACGGTTCAAATACTTTTAAACCAATTTAGGCGGTTTTTCACCTGAATGCAAGAAGGCATTTCAGTGACTTTTCAACGTTAAAATGTTCACTGGGAGGCAGATGTTGAAACTTTGCTGCTTACGTTACTTCCCTCAGAATGGTTTGACACAGGCGTGATGTTTAATTCTGCGTGGGTTTTGGGTTTAATTGGTATTAAAACATTTTGTGCAGTCAACATCACATCTAACGTGATGACATCACGTGGGGCTGTACTGGCGACATGTAGTCCAGCTGTCTCTCGTGTTCGTGTTTGTTAATTTGGGAAAAGAGAGAAAGCTTATGACCACACAATGATCAGTGAATAAGGTCTAGAGCGTTTACCAAAATATGTGTGTCAAAATACCTCTGCCCAAATATTGGTGAATACGTTGAGGTTCAGAACACGATTTGTGATCAGAGAAATTTATTTATATATTTCATTAATCAGTCAAGTTTAACACACAAATAAGGTGTGTTAAAACAGGTTTGGCCCAAATATTATACTTCAGAAAACGCTTTGTAATCAGGTTAACTTCTTTAACCCTATTTACTTTGGCCCTCCAGAGGCAATTTCCACCTGGTTTCTACTAGTTTATTTAAATGTCAATATCTCAAAAAATATTCCTTGCACATCCATGGTTTTAAGTTCGAACTGAAGAATAAGTTGTATCATTCAGAAATTTGCAACAGAATACATTTATTTCAGAATAGTCACATACAGTATATATATAATAACCATAACATACGTCGCCGAATGTATTTAAATACGTTTTTTTTTTTAAACTTACAAAAGCACGTGTGTATTTACGGAAGAGCAACAACATATTTCAGCCCTAAGTGCGACGGGTGGTCGCTGTGGAAATGTTTCCTGTACAGGACTTTGGCGAAATGTAACAAGATAAACTCTTTAGGGTTAATCAGAAAACAGCTGTAGCTGAATATACTGTTAAGTACTTGGTTTCCTAAACATATTTATACGAGAGATTTTGGTGTCTTCTAAACCGAAAGTGCATCAGGTACTGTATATAGTACAGTAAGCAAGGGAAAACGGCGAATGCTCATTTGTACAACGTTTAAAAAAAAAATTATTGTTTCTATACGTGATTTTCTTAGCGTGTATAAACAGTGCATTTCATGCATTTTACAGTCTGTGGCTGTCGCGAGAGGAGGGTCGTAAGTGCTTTGGGCTATTGATAACACCCTCCTATTTTATGGCACTGCAGTGTAACTGGAGAAGCTGAGGTTTTCGCAAGCGGCTACCCTTTAAAAAATACTGTGTCAAAATTTACGGGGTTTTCTTAAAGCTGTAGTTTATAATTTCAGACAAACATGAATACTGTAATTGAGACGGATACATCTCAACCACTAGAGGCAAAGTCTATAGGGCTACGGGTATATTTTTCCCACCACCCTTTCATGTCCGAAGAAATCCTACCCTTGAACCCTATTGTTATGATTCTTTTTTATCCCCATTGACTTTAGATAACTTTTATCTGGTTTTTCCTTGGCTTATCAGACTTTGTAGTTTTGTTTGGATGGCTGATCTCTAAGATCATTTATAATATGGTGCAAATTGATAACCTGGTGGCGCTGTAGTGCACATGACAAACTTTTGAATTTTTTTAGCTCAACCTCACCCCCATTTGCCCGACAGGTACAAAGTTTGGTCAATGTTCCCTCTAATGGGGAACAAATTAACCTCAAGGACCCATAAAATCAGCCATATTGGTTTTCCTGCCATTTTGAATAAAAAATAATAATAATAGTATACAACCGTATCTGTATTAACCATGACATAATGTACATCTTGTGCACAGGTAATGACTTTGAAGTTCCTGGTGGTTTACATTCACAATGATACCAATCCTGACAGGACCCCTCACAAAAAACCATTGTGTTACATTCCGGTTTGAGGCACAAGGACCCAAGATAACAAATGGACCAGTTTCCTTCAAACAAGTTGTTCACAATGGACCCACAAAAACCTATAGTTGACTTGGAGTTCATTGGCAGATTTCTAGACCGGTTTGTCCAAATTTTAGGTACTCTGCACGGCCTTGGCTCATCTGTGAAGTATTTTACATCACTAAATGGCTTCCTGGATTGGTTGTTGTGTTTCACAATTTCATGGAGGATCCAGCCTCTCATAGCAGATGAGTCTTTTGATGAAAGCTGAATGTGCTGAGAGGAGGCAACAATGTGTGCAAAGATGCATGTGTACACACCACAGTCATAACCGTTCTGTTGTTGGGGGATGTCTGTTGGTGCATGTATGGCCCATTCATCCCAAGTCAATGGGAATCCTTTGTAAATTTTGTGCAATTCTGCGATGTATGTTTGCACAAGTTTTACTGACTCATGGTGTACTCCATGGAGCGAATCCAAATATAATATCAATTTCCATTTCATTATAACGATGATGAGAACCCAGTGATTTGAATGAACATTTACAGGAATCAGCCACAAGTCCTTAAAGAATACGTTGTGTTTGGCTGCCAATCGAAGAATCCCTCTATTTATTACTAAACCTCTCTTAAAAACTTCCCTGCTCGATAGAAAGGAATCTACAATTTTGTCATTCAGCCACAAGAACACTGAGGTTTTGGAAACAGTTGGACAACATGTTCTTTGTTTTGCAAGCTAGAAATTATGAAGCTTTAGGAAATTGTATCCAGAGACACTCTGTTTTCATACCTTGCTAATTTAGCTCGTCCCTCCAGTGTCTTTCTTTCCCCTGGCATCACATTGCTGGTTTCACTTTCCCCTCTTTCACCAAGTCTACAATTTCAGATGGAGACCGTAAATCCGGAGGAAATGTTGTTTCCACATTTTTCCGGAGATGTGTGTGTGTGGCCAGAATATGGTCATTTCCAAGGTCACACTTGCCTCTCAAGATCTCATTCAAATAAACGTTTAGTAGAAATTACAATGACAGAATTAAGGCATCTTCAGATGATTCCTTCCATCCAACCAAACGTTTTAACACTGCATTGAAACTCTCTGAAATATTGGTTGTTACACCACATGTGGGGCTGTAAATACCAAGACTTTCCAGGATCCACCTCCCAGCAGCAGCAAGTACTGTGCTGTGGACATGTTCATTGTAATAGATTAGAAAGGGCTCACTCGCTCCATTTGACTTTTAATTAGTCTAGTCTTTGTTGATATTCTCCAAGGGAAGTGGATTCTAAAAGCTCAATAATGTTGTTCTGGTAAAGGTAAACGTCTTGAGCGCAACCACCACTCTTTAAGTGACACCCACACTTTGATGTCTGTCAGTATGTGGTTCCAGCATTGGGATTAGAAAACCAAGGGCACAATTTAGACATTAAATTAAACTGTAAATGACTGTCTGTCGATTTTGTCTGATGCATTAAAAATGCTATTGGAATCACAGGAGCCTCTAAAAATAATGTGTGACGGAAGAGCAATGCAGAAATGTAAAAATCGCCAAGTTTAAAAATTGTGTCATATGACAGCAACTGTGGAGGTGTGCCTGTTGCATGCATCACCTTCTCAAATTCTTTGACCATTTCTGGTAATCCCATCACAACTGTGAAGTTTGGAACAAGGGTGTATTCCCAAATAAAGTCATCGATGTATGCTGACATTTCATATATATTGTAAAGATCATCATGGCTGATTTTTTTTTTTGTTTCATTTTTTATTTTATTCCTGACCTCATCCGTGTCACGTGGTAGCATTACAGGACTATCTACCTTTTCTGTGGATAAAGACTGATATGTCTTCATTGGTGGATCAGAAGGGTTTTTAGTTATGGTACCAAGTACCGAAGGACAAGTCCGAACATACTCTCTCTCACTGTATCGTTTTGTATTGCCATGAGGCTTGGGGATATATGCAGATTCATCACCCAAGAACTGAATTATGACCAGTCTCTCTGTCTCTTCAGGATTTTCGGACGATGTCTTGTTCCATTGTGTTTCCAGCAAATTTGATCTGCACGCCAGTCCTCATTTTTATATTTACTCCCAGAATTTGAAAAAACATACAATTCTCCATTCTTTTAATTTTAAGATCAGGCTGGGTCAGCATTTCAAATGCTTTGTCTGTCGTTAATGGACAGTCTGTAATTTTATGGTGAAAGCCTTTCTCAGATGTGTCATTAGTCAATTTTGTTGAAATTGTGGGACAATCAAAAGTAGGCTTAGAGGAAGTTGGGCTTTCACGTTTTGTTTCCGCAGTGTCGGGATTATCAAAAACGATACTGGGATTTGGCGTGTCCTAGCGATCTGCTTGTAAAAGCTCACACACCTTTGTTTGAATATTATGACTGTTCCTTCTCCAACAGTCATACAGGAATCTTCTGTTGGGTTCTGTATTTGTTCCTCCCAAGTCCCTAGTTACAGTGCCCCAAACAGATTTTGGGTTCCTGTCATTTTTTTAAATGAAGTCTTGGTTTGTGCCAGACATTGCACAATAGCTGTGTGACTTCATTTGGAAAGATTAATTTAACTGGTTTTGTTTTTTGTGTAAAAACAATCTGTTTGCCTTTAAATGATTCAATAACGTTTGTTAGAAAAGTTGTTGATTGAACTCGATAAGCGACTACAGCTTATTATAGAAAAGTTTTCAGAAGAGCTATTAACAGGTTGTGTGAGCACTGTCACATCTGCAATTTTTTCCCTTTAACCCGACCCACAATTGTGACAATTTAAGTTAATCACACTGCAAATTCAGGCAAAAATTATCTTACATTAAATGGTATGGACTTCAAAATAGGGAGGGGGAGGGGGATGGGGGTAGGAAAATGAATTCAAAAATCTATAATGGAGTTCAGTGAATAACTGCCCTCTTGTATCTGTGAAATAATAGAAAATGGAAATCAAAATTTCTTATTTTTATTCCCACCACCACCACCACCCCCCCTCTTGGGAGGTCAACTTTATTTTTAATTACAATAAAAAAATTATAAGATGTGGCCTAAAAGAGGGAAGGGAACAGTGAAAAAACAAATAGCAAACAAACTGCGATGAAACAAGACAATTGACTGGTACTAAATAGGGCAAATTAATGTTTGATATTATAGCAGAGTATACAAGGAGGCAAAAACAAAGAACATTTTTTTTTAATAAGAGTAATAAAATAAAATGAGTGTGAGTAAGTTGGTGGGATGTGTGTGCGTGCGTGCGTGCGTGTGTGTGTGTGTGTGTGTGTGTGTGTGTGTGTGTGTGTGTGTGTGTGTGTGTGTGTGTGTATATGTATGTGTATGTATGCGCGTGTATGGGAGAGGGGGAAAGGAAGTTAATGGGAAAGAGTGCCAGAGTTATTTGCTTATGTACTGTAGGTGAGGATTAAGAAAGCAGGAGATTGGGTGCCATGTTTGCTCAAAATATTGCATTTGGTTATTGGTAACAGCGGTGATTTTTTCCATGGATATGTATTCTGTGAGTAAGTCAGTCCATTGCATAATGCTCCGTTTTTGTTTTGAGTTTTCTAGTTTAGTAAGATGGTTTTCTTGGCAATGATTAAAGCAATGAGAATGGTTCTGGTGAAATGGTTAAGAATGGTGATTGCGGATAGGTCACCTAGCAGGCACAGTGAGGGGGAAGGTGGAACTTGGCAGTCCAAAAGGAGGGATAATTTGTTAGTCTTTTCGTGCCAGAAGTGTTGTACAGGTGCAGTGCCAGGTTGCATGGAGATAATCATCAATGGTGTTTGGTGGGCATAGTGGGCATGCATCGAGGCCCATTTGGTGCATTATTTTGCCTGTGCTATGCGTTCTATGATTTATTTTATATTGAATGAGCTGTAGGTTAGTATTGTTATTCATGGAGAATGTATTTTTGCAGGTTTGGCTCCAAAAGTCCGCGTTGGGTGTTAACAATAAATCATTTTCCCATTTTTTTATTGGGAGGAATGTGGTATGGTCTGCATAATTGAGTAGTTTGTATAATTTAGAGATAATTTTCTTAGATGTTGTGATTTTAAGGATTTCTTCAGTTATGGTTGGGGGTTGTAGATTATTTTGAGTTATGTTGATTTTTGATGTAATGAGGGATTTTAACTGCAGATATTGGAGAAATGAGTCATGACCTATGCCGTATTTCTGGACCAAATCTTCAAATCAAGTTTCAATTTTATTGTCATATACTCAATAACAATGCAACATCATTATCAGTAATGAAAGTCTTGGGACTCAGAGCCAACTCAAATTTACTAAAATAAGGGCATAAAAGGGAATATTAAGGGCATAATAAATAGACATAATAGAAATGGCATAAATAGAAAGGGCATAGTAAGTAATTAAATAAAACAGTATTTAGAAAACAGACTAAAACACACAATAAAACAGGTATGCAGAATACTAAAGTGTGTGTGTGTGTATGATGGGTGTCAAGTGTTAATGTCAGCAGTTCAGTAGCCTGATGGCTTGCAGGTAGAAACTGTCTCTGAACCTGCTGGTTCGGGACCGGATGCTCCTGTACCGTTTGCCAGACGGTAGGTGTATAAAAAGTCTGTAGCTGGGATGGCTGAGCTCAGAGAGGATCCGCTGAGCCTTCCTCCTGCAGCGCTGGCTGTAGAGGTCCTGGATGGCTGGCAGCTCAGTCCTGGTGATGCGTTGAGCTGAACTGACCACCCTCTGCAGAGCTTTGCAGTCGAGGGCGGTGCAGCTGCCGTACCAGGCCGTGATGCTACCAGTCAGGATACTCTCGATTGTACACCTGTAGAAGATGGTGAGTATCCTGGAGTCCATGCCGAACCTCCTCAGCTGCCGGAGGAAGAAGAGCCGCTGTCTCGCCTTCACGACCACACCTGTGTGATGTGACCAGCTCAGATCCTCGCTGATGTTAATGCCAAGGAATCTGAAACAGCTGACCCTCTCCACTGCTGTTCCCTCGATGTGGATGGGGGTGTGCCCCTCTCTCTGCAGCCTCCTGTAATCCACGATCAGCTCCTTGGTCTTATTGACGTTAAGCAGGAGGTTGTTGTCCTGACACCACAATGTCAATGCTCTCACCTCTGCTCTATAGGCCGACTCATCACCGCCTGTGATGCATCCGATGATGGTGGTATCGTCAGCAAACGTGATGACGGTGTTGGAGCTATGAGTGGCTGTGCAGTCGTGGGTGTACAATGAGTACAGCAGGGGGCTGAGCACACATCCCTGGGGGGAACCGGTGCTAAGTGTCAATGTGGAGGAGGTGACATTACCGATCCGTACCGTCTGTGGTCTGCCCTTCAGGAAGTCCAGGATCCAGCTGCACAGGGAGGAACTGATGCGCAGGTCTCGGAGCTTCATGACGAGTCTGGACGGCACTATGGTGTTAAAAGCTGAGCTGTAGTCGATGAACAGCATCCGCACGTAGGTGTTCCTCTGGTCCAGATGGGAGAGGGAAGTGTGCAGTGCGAATGCTATTGCATCGTCTGTGGACCTGTTTGGCCTGTAGGCAAACTGGAGTGGGCCTAGTGTGGTGGGCAGGGAGGATGTGATGTGAGCTTTGACTGTCCTCTCAAAGCACTTCATGATAATGGATGTGAGTGCTACTGGGCGGTAGTCATTTAGGCAGCTCACATTTGGTTTCTTAGGGACAGGGATGATAGTGGATTCCTTGAAACATGTGGGGACTACAGACTGGAGCAGGGAAAGGTTGAAGATGTCTGTGAAGACTTCTGCCAGGTCATATGCACATGCTTTAAGAACACGCCCCGGGATTTTGTCCAGTCCAGGGGCTTTGCATGTATTTACCTTTTTAAAGGATTTATACACGTCTGCCCGAGATATTTGGAGTGGGCAGTTATCCTGTTCTAGCATAGCCTCCTGCATGGTGTGGTTCTGGTTCTCAAAGTGAGCGTAGAAGAAGCAGGCACCTCCCCCACGCTGCAACCCTTTCCCTTGTAGTCTGTGATGGTCTTTAGCCCTCTCCACATGTGTCTGGCGTTGGAGCCACTGTAACATGACTCCACCTTTTCCCTGTATTGTCCCTTGGCCGTTTTTATTTTCTTTCTAAGCTCGTACCGTGTTTTCTTGTACTCGCCTATGTCTCTGGAGTGGAAGGCTGCTGTCCGCGCTCTGAGCGCCGAGCAGACCTCTCCGTTAACCCGCGGCTTCTGATTGGGATAAGTCCGTACAATCACCCGCGGTACAACGTCGTCAATACATTTGCTAATGTACCCCGTTACGTGCTCCGTGTAATCATTGATGTTACTAGTCCGGAAGACTTCCCAGTACGTAATGCGGAAGCAGTGACGCAGGGCCTCGTCTGATTGGTCCGATCAGCGTTGTACTGTTCGCGTCACAGGCTGCTCGCGTTTCAGACCAAATGGGATAAACCTGAAGTTATGGATGATGTGCTGAAGTTGAGTAATGCTTTTTTGTTTCCAAGAGGTGAAATTTAGTGGGTTTTTATTGTGCAGGAAGTGAGGGTTGTTCCATAGTGGGGTATATTTACAGGGTGCCAGTGTTGAATTTGTGATTTTGTGGGCTTTCCACCAAGCTGTCAGAGCGGTTGAAATGGTGTTGGCCTTGAAGCAGCTGTGGCGTTTCATGGTGAAGTTGATGAATGGCAGGTCTGATATAGAGATTTCTCGGCATTGTACCTGTTCAATTTCGATCCAGGGGTTGCATTGTTCAGTGGGGTGGATCCAGGGGTTGCATTGTTCAGTGGGGTGGATCCAGGGGTTGCATTGTTCAGTGGGGTGGATCCAGGGGTTGCATTGTTCAGTGGGGTGGATCCAGGGGTTGCATTGTTCAGTGGGGTGGATCCAGGGGTTGCATTGTTCAGTGGGGTGGATCCAGGGGTTGCATTGTTCAGTGGGGTGGATCCAGGGGTTGCATTGTTCAGTGGGGTGGATCCAGGGGTTGCATTGTTCAGTGGGGTGGATCCAGGGGTTGCATTGTTCAGTGGGGTGGATCCAGGGGTTGCATTGTTCAGTGGGGTGGATCCAGTTGATGATGATCTGCAGTTGGGTGGCGAGGAAATAATTACAAAAATTAGGTGCTTCAAGGCCTCCTTCATTCTTATGTTTCTGTAGAGTGGAGAGTTTGATTCTTGGTTTCTTGTTTTTCCAGTAAAAATGTGTTATTATTGAGTCTAAAGAGTTGAACCAGGTCAGGGGTGGTTGGGTAGGGATCATTAAGAATAGGTAGTTTATTTTAGGTAAAATTGTCATCTTGATTGTGGCTATTCTGCCAATGAGTGAAATTGGTAAATTTATACATCTATTCAAGTCCTCTTCTAC
The DNA here is from genome assembly GCA_029718625.1 of Synaphobranchus kaupii. Lineage (NCBI taxonomy): Eukaryota > Metazoa > Chordata > Actinopteri > Anguilliformes > Synaphobranchidae > Synaphobranchus > Synaphobranchus kaupii. Next base: position 63,268,362 of record CM056385.1, on the reverse strand, counting down.
TGTTTTGAGGAGTGGGTTGAAATTTAGATGAGTCAGGTCTGATAGCTTTGAGGAAACATTGATACCTAGGTATTTAAAAGTGTCAGTGGTTGAGGGGATGGGTGGTGTTTGGGCTGCCAAGTTCCAGCTTTTTTTGCAAAGTGGTAGAATTGTAGATTTGGACCAATTGATAGTGTAGTCTGATAATTTAGAGAATGCATTTATTACTTTGATTGTTTCCTGTAGAGAAGTTTGTGGATTCTGTAAATAAATTAGAATATCATCGGCATATAAACTGATTTTGTGGTGTGTATTTAGAGTTATTATTATATATATTATGGCTATTATTATTTTGTCGTACTGCAGCAGCAAGGAGTTCGATAAAAATGGCAAATAAGGAGGGAGAGAGTGGGCATCCTTGCCTGGTCCCCCTTTGTAATACGAAACTTGGTGATGTTAGTCCATTAGTTGTGACAGTGGCCATAGGTGAGTTGTACATTGTTCTTATCCAGTTGAGAAATGTCTCTCCAAACCCAAATGTTTTCAATGTAGTGAATAGAAATGTCCAATTTACCTTGTCAAATGCTTTTTCAGCATCTAATGAGGCGATGACTGCGTCCATTTTATTCTGGGTTGCATGGTGTATTAAGTTGAATAGCCTGCCTGTATTGTTATAGGAGTACCTACCTTTGATAAATCCGGTTTGGTCAGAGTGGATAATAAGTGGTGTGACAGTTTCTATTCTTATAGCTAAGGCTTTACTGATGATTTTAATGTCGGTGTTAATTAATGATAGTGGCCGGTAGCTGGAGGGGAGGGTGGGGTCTTTATCAGATTTTAAGAGGACAGAAATGATAGCAGTGTTCATGTGAGGGGGGATTTTGGAGTTTAGTTGAATTGTTTGTGCCATTCTAAGAAAAAGAGGTGAAATAGTTTGCCAAAAATGTTTAAAATATTCAGCAGAGAAACCATCGGGACCTGGGGCTTTGTTGTTAGGTATTTGAAGAAGTGCTCTATGGAATTCATCTGATGTAATTGGTGAGTCTAATGAATCTGCATGATCTTTTGTTAATTTTGGAAGTATTATACTGTTTAGAAAGGAATTTATGTTCAGTGGGTCGGGGTTAATGTCTGTGGAATATAATCGGCTGTAAAATGTCTGAAATGTGCGGTTTATTTCTTGTTGTGATTGTTCAGTCTGTCCTGCTGAATTTTTTATGGCTGGGATAATGGATTTATCTTTTTTCTGCTGTAGCTGTTTTGCAAGGTATTTACTTGATTTGTTACTATATTCAAAGTTGTTATATCTGAGCCTTTGTATTAAAAATTGTGTTTTCCTATTTATTAAACAATTTAGTTGATAATTATGTTTTCTAAGTTCATTGAAATTGTCTTGTGTTGGATTTTTAGCACATACATTTTCTAAGCTTTTAATGTTTTCTTCCAGATATTTTTCACGTTCTCTTTCTTTCTTTTTCTTATGAGATGAATATGAGATAATTTTGCCCCTTATAACTGTTTTTGCGGTTTCCCAGAGTAGTGTGGATGAGATGTCTGGAGAGTCATTTATTTCCATGAAGGATGCCCACTCTCTCTTAAGGGAATTGTCAAAATCAGGATCTTGGAGTAAAGATGTGTTGAAATGCCATCTTGTATGTGGCCTATGAAACTGTTTGTTGTTTAAGTCCAGTGTTACAGGAGCGTGGTCACTGATTATTGTATTTGTAATGTCTGATATGATTGAGTTGCTTGTGAGGAAAAAATAAATTTGAGAGAATGTGTGGTGAAAAGATGAGAAATATGAATATTCTTTAGCTGCAAGGTTGTGTAAACGCCAGCTATCACTGAGGCCAAAATCTTCCATATACTGTTTTATTATTTCAGTTGATTGCCATTTCCTTGAGATGCCTGCAGAGCCTGTTCTGTCTATAGATGGGTCTGGTACAGTGTTGAAATCTCCTCCTATTATAATTTTGGAATCTGAAAAGTTATTTAGGGTAGTAAAAAATGTGTGGAAAAAGGAGGGGTCATCAGTATTTGGTCCGTAGAGGTTGGCAATAGTGAATTCAGTATTATTAATGGAAACGCTAATAATTATATATCTTCCATCAGGGTCAGTGATGGTGGTGTTATGGATTAGTGATAATTTTCTGCTGATCAATATGGACACGCCTCTTTGTCTGGAATTGTATGTTGCAGAGAATACTTGGTTGAATTGAGATGATTTAAATTTTTGATGGTCAGAGGATGATAAGTGGGTTTCCTGGAGTAGGCATATGTCAGGGTCTAAATTAATTAAATGATTTAGCACTTTATTGTTTTTAGTCACGGAGCCGATGCCCCGGATATTCCAAGTTACAAATTTGATTGGAGCCATGGTTAGTGAGTGATGTCAGTTACTATGGATGTAAGAGGCATGTCCATATTGATAGGAATGGGATGGGTGGGTTGATATGATATGGGATTGAGAATGTGTGGGTCTTGCGTGCAAGCGTGTGTGTGTGTGTGTGCTTTTGATTGTGAAAAGAAATGTCTCCAGTCATATCTCCTTTTGTCATAAAATGAATAAAATTCAACGAAAGTAACTAGGGATGCACGATATTTGTTTTTTCAAGCCGATACCGATACCGATAACTTCCTGCTTCTCAAGACCGATACCGATACCGATAACCGATATTTATTTTTTATTAATTTTTAAATTTAGACTCACCTGTAGTTTGTGCACACCTGGAGGTAAGAGACTGGTAAACAAAGGTGGATTTAACAAATTTTACCTGTAGATTTGTCCTAACCAAATATCATGACATCACTATTATTAACAAAACAAAAACCAAGTACAGTTCTGTTTCTAGAAATGCACATATTTATTTTTTTCGAACAAACAAAACACTTTCTCTTTCACATGGCTTATCAAATGTAAAGTTTAGTGCATAATAAAAGTGCATAATAAAAAAAACAAAGCTTACAGGGCTAACATCACACGTCCACACATCAGTAGTGAAACTTATGTCCTTATTTCCATCGATCAGTGTATGCAGGAGTGTGGCAATCACATCATATTTTGCTGGCAAACATACATCCGAAAAATAGCGGCGGCTCGGAATTACAAACCGTGGCTCCAAGTGGTTTACTAGCCGACAAAAGCCCTTATCTTCAACGATGGTAAAGGGCTGGTCGTCCAGCGCCATCATTTCCATGATGAAATCACAGATCGCTTTAGCCCTCGGGTTGTCTCTGGCAAACTTTTTGCATTTTTCAAACGCGGCGGCGATAGGAACGAGCCCCGGTGCCTTCTTTGCGGCTGGATTTGGGTTAGCAGCTTCTTTAGCAGCGCAGGCGTCTTCGTAGGCTTTCAAAACACCGTCGTAGCGATGCTGGTTTTTCAGGTGGCTGATAAGGTTTGTGGTGTTGAAGCTCGACGTTTTCTTCCCTCCTCGTGAAATGTTTCCAGAACATTTTATGCAAATAGCACGCGAAATGTCTTCATCTGAAACGGTGAAAAAGTCCCACACGATCGACGCCATGTTTATTTACACACTGCAGGGGAAGTTTAGCCTACGACAGGCCGTTTACGGCACAGGTAGGAGAAAAGGAGCGCTTGATTTGCTCATCATAACCCAACTACAGCACAGTACTGGCAATCTACACAATCTCGCCTTACTGGAGCTTTTTTTTTATCGGAGCTATTTTTTAATGTTATCGGATTTATCTGTATGACGTCATAATTCCTGATATCGGCCCGATAATTATCTGTCCGATATTTATCGTGCACCCTTAAAAGTAACAAAATAGCGATAACAGATAAAGATAAAGATAAAAGTGGAGACATATAACAATGAGTCAGAAACAACCAAACAAAACATTGGTGTGTGTGTACACACATAAAAATAAAATAGAATCACAAATGGAAGGATGGGAGGGGGAAAGGATGGAGAGATAAAGTGAAAAGGAATTGTGGATTCTTATGTGATGTTTGTGTGAGAAGTGTTGCGCGTTCTGTGATGCTTGAGTGATGTGTGTGTGTGCGTGTCTGTCCAATTGTGTGAGAGAAAGAATTTGGTGAGAGAGAAAATGGGTTGAGTGAGATGGGGGGAAGAAATGGTTTCAAGTTTGACAAAAACAGATTTGAGGTTGGTGGTTTACATCTTAGGGCCCTATCTTACACCCGGCGCTAAACGGCGCTAACCCAAACGCAAGTGTCTTTGCTATCTTACACCCGGCGCTGGGTTCATTATAACGCCTAGCGCTCACGTCGTTTAACTACCATGTATTCTTGCGCCCGTTGCAAGTGAACTGGGCGTGTTGGTCTTAAGATGAGGAGTGGCCAGGATTATTTTTGGCGTATTGCTATCTTGAGCCAGCAGAAAGCGCTTGCACTAGAACCACCACAAACCTGGTCTGAAGTCATGTCGCAGTTGTTTACATGTTATTTTAACGGCGCATGTAAGTGCGTCTACATAGGCGTGTGCACAACGGGCGTACCCTCCTGTCTGTTACACACAGGAGCGCGCACAAGCATGACTAAAATATCAAGATTACGTTGTGAAATATTATTATTGTGTAGGCTATATCAAAAAATGCATAATAATAAAAGGGTCCATAGGTCCACATAGCCTACCTTTCCCTCAGCGAAGGGGAATGCCTTAAATTGCTTTCAGCCCACCATCAACATCCAGGCGATGTGCGATGGTACGGGACAATCGCTATCCATTAAAAAGGAGCTGATAACACCTATATCAAGCCTAATGCGCAAATTGTCATTTACACCTAATGCGTGAATTGTCATTCAATGGTAAACTCGCGCACTGCAATAGACGGACATTTGAGTTCTGAAAATGCGCTTCAGATGTCATTACAATACAGCTCTGTTTATCTAGGAATACAGCCTAAATAAATAAATAAATAAGTAAATAGAATGGTTTGTGACTGAAAAAAGTTCAAAACCTTGTCCAGTGAATATTGCATTTATTGTTTTTCAAATAGCCTAGGCTACAGCGGATTCGCAGTGCATAAGGTTTTTTCGATAGCCTATGGTTAAAAAACGGAGATAAATGTCACCCTGTTAACTAAATTGTAACCTTAGCTATTCTTCGTCCTTCATATTTTTTTAATTACAGTGACCAGGTTTCCATACTCTCAGCTTATTAAAACCCAGCTGACTTCACCTGTTATTCCATAACTGAACAAAACGATTTTAAAGAGAACTAAGCGTCTAATTAGGAACGAAAACAAATTTGCAGCACGTTACACAATTTATTTACAATTAATTTAAATGCCATTATCTGCATGTGTGCTTTAGATGAGCAGGTCTGTTTCCCCTGCTGTAAATCACATTTTTCACTTTTCACGGTCTTCCTGGGAAAGTGGATTGTTTTAAAGCATTACGCTACGAGTAAAACAGGTTGGTCACATTTCCATAAACAGGACATTATTAAACAAGGGGAAATATGCGTGAACATATGGGTTGCCAACCTGACAGCTTTATTGTATTTAGTGTCATTAAGGCAAAATAACGGTATTTATGTTATTAATCAATATTACTATGCAGGTAGCCTAATGAACTTTGGATGAAGCTTGAACTCCATGAGAACAGCCTCATGGAATTGATGGTTGACACTTTCATTGCATAATCAAACAAAATTCGCTGAACAAGCAGGCTAATTTGCCGTTTTCTAAGGTGAGACTGAAGCCATTGATAGCTTATTCTCAGCTGTTGCAGGTCCTTTTAATGAAATTTAACCGCATATATTTTGTAAAATAACACCCCTGTCAGGAATTACCGGGAACTCATAGGCTAATGGTTAGTCTGAATAATATTGATCATACTCCATTTAGCCTATTCCTTGATCGCACTAAACATGCACGAGCATGTCTGTTTCGCCATCATAAGCAATCCGCCAAGGTGGAAAAGCAGGCTTTTAAAGGGAATGGGTTATGACATTTTGATTGGTTTATTGCATGTCACGCCCAAGACACACCTATAATTAATGAAGAGACTAGGTTCAGCCCATTTGGACGTTGCGCCGTGCTTAGCGCCCAAAAAACACGCCATTAAAATAGCAAAAGTGGACTTGGACACGCCCTAAATGGACTTTACGCCATGCGCTTAAACGAAGCTCTAAGATCGCCAAGGTAGAGCCCCTGGTGTGTCATCAATTTGTGCTTCTGGCTGGTAGCTTAACACTTTAGACCAGTGGTTCTCAACCCTGGTCCTGGGGACCCCCTGTGTATGCTGGTTTTCGTTCCAACCACAATTGCAATACCAGAATTTTAACAAGCTGTTTTTTCTTAATTAGGTGTTTTTATTGTATAGAGAGAACACTTTAAACTCTTTACTCTCTTAAGCCACGTTATGTTAGCAATAGCTATGCATGCTTTGAAGAAAAAAAATCCCATGTTCGTTATGCTTATTGTGTTATATTGCAAACAATTACAAAGAAGAGGTAAGAACTCAGATGAATAGGCTCCTAATTAGGTAATTGAACACAAGTTTAAGTTCCTTCATAATTTTTCCCTTAAACTTAACACAATGCAGGTTTGGCTCGTTATCATTTGCTTTGTCTTTGAATTCTTCATTATTTACCAAACGGTTAGTTTTAGTGGCCATGTGTCCACAATTTCACCAATTATGAGCCAATTGATTCACCTCAGTCTTTAATTTGATCAGTTAAAACATTTTTTACCTCCTTTTAATTGTTTACAATACAGCACAATGTGAATATTGGACTTTTATTCTTCATGGCATGCATAGCTATTACTAACATAATGTGGCTTAAGAATGTAAATAATCCCTCTAAACATTAAAAACACCTAATTAAGAAAAATTAACAGCTTGTTAAAATTCAAGTATTGCAATTGTGGTTGGAACGAAAACCAGCATACACAGAGGGTCCCCAGGACCAGGGTTGAGAACCACTGCTTTAGACCAAAAAAGGGCGACCACCAACACAGAGGTCTTCAGTCAACGGGAACTGAGCTTGAACTGTTATGTGTCTCTATTAAGTAGGGATGCACTGAATCCATATTTTTAGCGTTCGGCCAAATCAACCAGTTAAGATTAGTGTTATCTAGTTGTGACTGTCACTGCTGATTTATTTCAGGGTAATTATTTCAGAAAAGCCAGGGAGTTATGTTGGAGTCGCGGAATAACTGTCCTTCAATGTATAATCTGTCCGCTACCAAGTAGGTACGCTTTTTCCTTCATGATGGGGTATAGTGCTTTGCGCCGTTCATTTATTTCTCTTGGGTATTGGTCATTCATTCCGAGTTTTGTACCTTTAAGCTCCTTCCCCTTGCTTTTAACCATCTCTTTCTGTTTAAAATGTTTGAATTTTGCTATGATGGGGCATGGAGATATCTTAGAATGTGATCCTTGGCGGTGAACTCGGTGGAAAGATATTTTATTTAGTGTCCGGTGGTAGTTTAAGTTGAGTTGAATTGTTTTATCAACGTCTCAGGATTGTGAGGAGAGTTTTCCGGAATGCCAGAGAAGATAAGGTTATCGCGCATACTTCTAGACTGTAAGTCCAAGATGGTTTCTTTTATAGTTCTGTTTTCTTTCGTAGCGATTTCCATTTGGTCCGTGAGGGATTTAATGGTGGATTGGAGCGTCTTGTTTGTTTTTTCTAGGTCAGTGATGTGGTTGTGTGCGAATTCCAAACTGGTTCTTTAATCTCGTTGTGGAGTGACAAGATCATCTAATTTTTGCTTTATTGATGAAAGAACACTGACCTCGATTTCAGTAGTTAGTAAATCATCTGTGTCCGTAGAAGAGTTCTTCTTTCTTTTGGATGGATTTCCCTCTGGCTGCGGTGTGCTGCGGTTCGCCTGCATATTGTGCTGGTCGTTGTAATGTTGGTCGATGAAGTCTTCCAATTCCGTTATTTCTGCCACTGTATAAATATTCCGTTCCGCGTATGTTGAACCAATTTTGTTTTAAAGTGCTTTTACTTGCGATTGTCTTAGTCAATGAGAAATCAGTTTTCTTTTTCTCTTTTAGCAGAGTTTTGTTTCAGTGACAGGGGGTCGCCATGTTGGGTCTCACCTCCGATCTCGCGATACTCAGACCTCCATTGCTCTCTGAATTTGATAGTTAATAGAGAAGGGGGAAGATGACAGAAAAGGACAATTTCAGAAAAGTAAGCTTTCGTAAATAGCAATAAGGAGAGACCAGGATAAAATGACAGAAAAGACGATGTAAGGCTTTGTCAGTAGCAATACGGATTAAACAAACCGAGGAAAATATCAGTTTACAACTGTGTTGCTCAGAGGCGATTCTAGTGTCTCTGGGGGTCCCAAGCAAAAACATGCATGGGGCCCTTCAAACTGATTTTATTGAAATTTTTTTCCAAAACGACATTCATAACCGTTACCTTAATCTGAAGTTGGTGATTTGATGGAGGTATCTTTTGTTGTGGTGGTTGAATGGGTAAATGGTGTGTCATCTTCATTGAAAATGCATGGAGGCGAGGTAATCGCCTGAGAAATGTGCTCCACACCGCTTTTTGTGGGGCTTCAGGGCAGGGGCATCACCAGAGATATATGTAGGAGCCACATAATGGTCGTTCCCCATGAGTTTTTAGAGCAGCAAAAGGCCTAAATTTAATAAATAATTTTCCATTGTTGTTGAATATTTCTTTAATTGCTTGGATATACAGCAATAGGGTCAGGCTGATGTAGCTACGATACCATCGTCTATCAACTAAAATGTATGCCCATCGGCGATGGTGACAATGCCGAAAGACAATGGCAATGTGCATTCTAGTTTGACAGCTTATAGCAAATTGCCTTATAATACCAGCAGAATTCATTTAGGCCTGGCCTGTACATTAAATTAACCCAGCAATTTGGTTTTTATTGAAATTAAAAACCAGATTCCATAGCATACATCTAAATCAGGGATCTCAAACTCCAGTCCTGGAGGGCCGCTGTGTCTGCTGGTTTTTGTGATTTCCTTTCAATCAGCAGCCAATTTAGGCCTTGGAAACAAGGTGTGCAGACTCTTTAGCCAATCAATGACTTAAATTAAACACTTAAGTGCAGGAACACATCGAAAACCAGCAGACACAGCGGCCCTCCAGGATTTGAGTTTGAGATCCCTGATCTAAATGTTCACGTACACATTGATTCAATTTTCACTTGTGATCACCCTTCATCAGCAGGAAATCATGTTGAGACGGGGGATTCTCTCAGAGTTATAACATTACTCTCATATAAACTTCTCCCTATCATTAGAAAAAAACCTTGAACTTTTGTAGCTTTATCAAAATATCCTAACTTTTAGAGTCAATTAAGTTACCTATGTAGCTAGCTAACTGAACTATTATAGTATCTGTCTGTATTATCCAGGCATTAGCCAACTGCGAACATAAAACCAGAGAGGCTAGCTACTCGCTACCCAGCAAACTGTGGACATCCCATTTTAGTCCCCTCAAAGTTATGATGACGTTCCCTAGAGATGTCCTAAAAACATTACTAGAGCATTATTAAAGTCGTAGGAACATTTAATTTAAATTTTTCAGGGACGTTCAAGCAATTCTTTCCGGTTATGAAAAGTTGTGCTCATAACATTCAGGGACGTTCCTGCAACGTCTGTTACTGGTTACAATATAACATCATGTAATTAATGTCTGGGGGAGGTTACTAGAACGTCCTGGGAACGTTCTCTGTGACGTCCACGTAACATTTCGAAAACCCTTCAAAAAGACGTCAAGGCGACATCCTGATGGCATTTCGAGACGTTCAGGGGATGTCCCGGGGACCTAATTTTGTTAGCTGGGATTACTCAAGGGTACAACAGCAATGCCCCACTTGAGAATCGAACCTGCAACCTCTGAGTTACATGCTCAGTTCCCTAACCATTATACGACACTGACATCCTGCAGCCTAAATAAAAAAGGTTAAAGACTGCAATAACAAATCACTCACAAAGTACAAATGCATTTATCATAGTTTTAAATAAATGGAAAGTACTTATTCATATGACGATGCGATGGCCTAAAAATAAATGAAAGCAAGTAGATGTTTTATTTTTATTAAATAAAAATACGTTGCAGATGGGTAATGGGTTCTGTTTCAAAATGTGTTTATAACAATAACCGGCAAGCTTCACAAATTCTGTTTAGGCATTTTAGGGGAATAACTAATAGGCTATCTCATATAAACCTAAAAATTAACTAGTAACGTTAGGCTATATCGGAACTGGACAGGCGAGAGGAGCCAGGAGTTTCAGCAACTAACGTTAATATGGTTCCCATAAAAAAAAAAAGGGTTTACAGTCATATTTTCAACCCTGTTATACCCATAATACATATACAAATAAGAATCAAAGCATGATTTTACTTGATACAAAGTCGAGGTTTTTTACACATAATGATTAGAGTCAACAGTACTAGACTCTGGCTGGTCAACATATGACTAAATAGTGGCATGTGTAGCCTACAATGATGAATAGCCTACAAGGAGCATGCATGTTTAGTTTGAACTTACTTTTTTTTCTAGTCTATGGAATGGATCCAGCTAGCAGTAGCACATGAGAGCAGACCTATGGAGCAAATGCCTTCGTAGCTAACGTTAGCAGTCCCTGAATGTTTTAACCCTCTAGAATGAGTGCTTACATGAACGTTAGCCTACTGACATTCCGGTAACTAAGTAGGCTAGCTTATGTTACTGACTAAAGACATGGAGCCACGTCTCGGGGGGGTTTCCGAGTAGGCTACACACTGCACTGCCCATCGGATGTTTCAAGGGGTTCCCACATTTTTCCCAGATTGTCATTGCAGTAGGACTAATGTGATCAGCTGTCGGGGGCCCCAGGCAATTGCCTGCTTTGCCTGTCCTGTTGCGTGGCCTCTGGTGTTGCTGTACAGAGACCTGGCTGAGTGTCCCTTCTGAGAGAAGTGGCAGTTGGAGAGTGAATTATTTGACAGGCCAGGCCAGTCAACAGTGAGAATAGCAAGTAAGGCGTGTCTGTGGTTTCTGAAAATGGATATAGGAAGCAAGTCTCCCACTGTAATTCTTTAAATTTGTAATTTTACCACACTTACTTTACACTAAAAGTTACCCATATCCATGAAATAATAGAAAATTGAAATCTGAATTTGATAGTTAATAGAGAAGGGGAAGATGACAGAAAAGGAACAGGTGGTAGTGTAGTATAATGGTTAAGGGACTGGCCTTGTAACCAAAAGGTTGCAGGTTCGATTCCCAGGTTGGACACTGCCATTGTACCCTTGAGCAAGGTACTTAACCTGACCTGCTTCAGTATATATCCAGCTGGATAAATGGATAATATGTTTAAAAAAAAGTTGTGTAAGTCGCTCTGGATAAGAGCGTCTGCTAAATGCCTGTAATGTAAAGGAAGATTTAAGATTAACGTACTCATCTTGTTCGGGAGATTCTTTGTTCATAAAATGAAATGGATGGCAAGGTAAACCCTCTTTTAACCTATTGAACTGAGAACCTATCTTAGAACCATCAAAAAATGTCAAAAGAAAAAAGCAGTACAAACTATCAACCTTTCCATAAAAAATTTACTTTATTTTGATATTTGAAACCCCTGTACTTTTGCTAAGTTTGTGTGCGCTTGTTTTTCTGTAATAACTGAATGTTAATAACATCTTTTTTTTTTTAAAACCATAGGCGTTTCTTTCCGGTTCAAAAAAAATCGACGGCCTACAGATCGCGGCACATCCAGGTACTTGACAGTTCACGCCCCTCTTTGGGAGAAGAAAAGGGGAATAACCCTACTCAACTGAATGGGATTGTGCGGAGTAGAGGTCGGCCAATTAATGGCATTTTGAGATAATCGGAGACGCAGAGAAATTGATCCATGCTTTTGTTACGTCTAGGCTAGATTACTGTAATGCCCTGCTATCTGGCTGCCCAAAGTCCTTGCTGAATAATCTCCAGCTTGTGCAGAATGCAGCCGCTCGCATTTTAACTAGAACTAAGAAATATGAGCATATTACCCCAATACTAGCATCACTTCATTGGCTACCAATTAAGTTTAGGATAGACTTTAAGGTTTTGCTTCTGACCTTTAAAGCTTTAAATGGACTTGCGCCAGTGTATATACGTATGTAATCTGCTTTTACCATATAAGCCGAAAAGATCACTTCGTTCTCAAGACGCAGGCTACTTAGTAGTTCCTAGAATATCTAAAAACTTGACGGGTGGTAGAGCTTTATCCGAGAGAGCGCCACTACTGTGGAACACCCTGCCAAAATTTATAAGGGAATCAGACACAGTCTCAATATTTAAGTCTAGATTAAAAACACACCTCTATGATCAGGCTTATAACAAGCTGTAGTCTGGAGACAGGACCAGAGAAGCATAGAGTAACCATAGAGTAATGTGGGGTAGCATCCTTTCCTTACTGTCACCTGTCAACAGCTGTGACCCCATCTTCCTGGGCTGGCTCTTGATAGGTGGGTCGGATTGTTTTCCCTCTCATGACTGCATGGTTTCTCAAACTCTGTCTTCATAGCTATGCAGCCATAGATTACTCCTGGCGGGGGCACTTGCCCTATTTTTAGGGAAAAGCAATACTTTTATTCTGCATCTTTCATCAAGCTCTGTGGATGTATTATATAAAAAAATGTTTTTGTCCATAAAAATGCTGTATCTATAGCCTTTAACGTTATTCAACTTTGCTAACAAATGAACTTAACGTTACCTCAGGTTCAGAATTGATTGATTGATTGATTGATTTTATTTGACATTTAGTTAAAATACATGGAGTAACAGGGGTACGGGCATGCATCTCAAAGAAACATCAAGGATATACACAAAAAAGTCAAGACTTGTTTCCATTGTGGTCCTTGATCTCAGACAGATAGACAATACAACCATAGAACAAGCACCAATACAAAGTAAACTACATTAACGATTACTAAGTTCGGACATTGGTAAGAGCCACATTTTTGGTTACTAAGATCGGACATTTTCTAAGAGCCACATTTTTACTTTTTTCTTAAAAAGATAATGACTACTGGTACACTTTAACCTCTTAATGCCAAACGCCCCCTAGCGGTCACGCCGGCGTGACGGAAATTATTACATTATACATTTCATTAATTTAATAATATATAATAAACTGCTCACCTCAATATTTTGATTAAATATCCTTAAGATATATCCATTCCTTCTGGGAAAGTGGTTTTTAAGCCCAAAACGTCGGGATAAAACTTCGTAAATAACGTTGGAAACTCGGACCTAATTCTCAAACATGTATTGCAGCTTGATGTCACACCATAAACAATGTGCTGGTAAACTGTTCTGCTTAATTGTATTTCACAAAACTTATTTTTTTCCAATTTTAAACCGACTTGTGCTTTTTTGCACTTGATTACGACTCGTTCGGCTGTGTTCACTTTGGCGTTGTGAAACTCAGCCAGTTTCTGGAGTACCAATCCCATGGCTTAGTATATGTTAGCCAGAGTAGTTTTGAACGTGCTTGCAGAGATTTATGCAAAACCGTTGTCAATTGGGTGTATTTCTTTGACTGATAGCACAATAGGCCTATCTGAAGTGGGAAAAACCGTCTTCCACCCGCCTCCACTCTGAGTATTATTTGCTTTCCATTGGGTTTTAAAACTGTCTGTCAAATATTCCAGCGAAAAGCCAAGACTCTTATCTTTCAAAGGAGCCCTCAATCAACACAAAGCAGTCGTAAAAAAAGGAAATCCAGCCGTGCGTATGAGGAAGTGGCGACCCACGCGTAATTATCGAACCAAAATGGCGCAGTGTTTTTACCTTGTAGCGTAGCTCGCTACATTCCGTTTAGCAAAGCACAATTAATTAGGTAAGGCCCGCAGTTACATTTTTTACTTTAGAGTATTTTTGATACAGTTTTTGTGTAGTTATGTCGAGATTTTTGAGGCGTTTATCCGTGCACCAAGTGCTCGACAAACTGGATAAGCCAGAAGATGTTTTTGCCGAGGGAGACTCATCCTGTCTCAGTGACGCTGAATCCACTGATGACCGAGATGATGTTGCTGACATGTAAGTTGTTTTATCATACTAACAGTGTTATGCAATAAACGCATTGAATTTCGCCATGGCAGGTAACGTCGTTAGGGCTGGTGGTATTACCGATTTTTCGATATACCAATGTGAATTCACGCAATGCCATGCGGGTTCGTAATTACATTGTCAACTGTATTTTATTGTTTTTCATACAATTAATATTACAAATTGCACATTCCAACGGTATGATAAATAATTTATGAAGTAAACTTAGGGTGTATTGTCTGTGTTGACAAACTCGCACGTGTTACGTGGCGTTGCCAACAACACAGATGTTTGGTGTAAGCATCGAAGGAAATTTAGCTGCAATGCGTGAATCCCTGTGTTTCTTCTGTGAAGCTAACTAACCTTATATACTTATGCATAAAATCGGTCCCTCTCAGCTAAATTAATATAGATAGTATTGCCTTTACAGTGGCAAGCTAGCAAGCATCCCTGTGTTTTCCTGTCTGTTTATTATAGTTTATACGAGTATTAGGAATGGAAGTGTGGTGTTGCTGATTTGCCCACAGCTTACTGTGAACTACAGTCGACGTTCATTGCTAGGGATAGCTGCTACATTATGCGAAGGATGTGCTTTGCCTTGTCTGTTCTGTAGTGATCTTGATGTCTCTGTGCGCACTTACTGTACGTCGCTTTGGATAAAAGCGTCTGCTAAATAAATGTAATGTAATGTAATGCAAGCAAAATTACAGGTAACAAGCAGCTAGCTATCTATTTGTGTCTGAGATGAGCTACTAAAACGATTTTTTTGAGTGTGAAATGGCTTCTGGAAGTGTTTAGTAAAGTCATTGTTCCACCTGAGTAAATTGTTCTGTATGCAGTACAGAAGGCTGTGCAGGTAAACAAAATGGTAATTTATGCATGGTATGAGGGAGAGAACATGATAACATGAGGGAGTACTTGTTGATTATTATTATTGTTGATTGTTGTTGTATAAGGGGGACTAATAGGTATATCAACATGGTGGACAATTCCATGGACAGGGTTAGTGGGATTTGTAATGATGCAGATTGCTCTCCTGAGGGAATGTGTAGTCTAAATGGCTTCTGTATGAATGGTTAAATAATCTCTCCTCAACCTCCACCCCCATGTTTTGATCCTTTACCTTTTTTTGTTTTTAGTTCATTTTTTTTAGCTTTTTGGACCCTGCCATTTTGTACTTTCTTTGTGTAAATACGGTAACTTCAGCAATTAGAGGCAAGGATCTTTTTATTTGTTACAGCAGGGGTGTTTTTATTTTTTATCTAGGAAACTGGTGGACTTTTGATTTTTTATCCACTGAACTTTTAGTAGTACACCTTAGTGCACTTGTATATAGTTGATATATGTTTGTCATGTATAAAGTTTTGCCTCCTAAAACCCAACCCCAACGTCCCTGTCATAGGAGGTGGCAACAGAATAAAGGACAGGACTGGCAAGCATTAATGTGTAGGGAAGTTTCATACTATTCCCATTATTCATTTGAAAACCTGTTTGCACATTCCTGGACTCATTTCTGGCTAATGGGGCTCTGGTGAAATACACAAGATTCACTGTGCTGCTACATGGGTTTTGACAGCTTTTTGTAACCTTGGGTAGTTAGTTGTGTAATATGCAGAACACCAAGAACACGTCTAAAAATGAACTTTTATTGCCAATATTGACAAATTATCTCATTTTATTGTAAAAACCTAAAAAATAAATCATATTGAGACCTTTCTGGAACATTGCCATTTTTGGCACATTTGGCACCATTTGGCACCATTTGGATAACGAAAAAGGTTCACCTGAAAAAAACCCTGTAAAATTTGAATGGTTTGAGATATTGACACCAGATTGTTACCAGAGGTAGGCAGCATATTGATGAATCAGATAGAGGAGTCATTTCCTTGATTGCATTTGTAGCTCCCCAGGTAAAAATTCTTAAACTTGAATGTAGGTACCCGTTTTTTAGTTTTTTTTATATTTTCTGTACATAAATTGTTGTAGTTAAGTATCAAAAACTGGATTTCTATGAGTTCTCACTGCTTAGTCGTAATACTGCAGGTGTCTGCTTTAATAAAAGCCATGAACCATGTTTGTACCATTTATAGTTTTTGAGATAACCACCTTTGTTTGTCACTAGTGAAAACAGGCAAAATTTGGCCTATTTTGCCCTCGGTAGGAAGAGGTTAACTGGACGGGCAACATATTCCAGTTTGTGGCTCCACCGAATTTAAAAGAACATTTACCCATTTTGGTTCTGAACCTAGGAAAGCACAGGTCAGCAATGCTGGCTCTGGTCTTGTGAGTATGCGTGTCACCACTCCTCTGAAAATGATTATTAAAATAATCAGGGGCTCTGTTACTGTAAATGTTGTGGACCATGTTGAGCTGGAGTTGAACAAACCTAGCTTCCAGGGGCAGCCAGCCCAGCTTCTGAAAGTGTTCTTTGCCTACATGGTCTCTTGAGGCTAGCCCTAATGTTAACCTGATTAGTTTATTCTGGGAAACCTGCAGTTTCTCCTTTAAAACTTTGGTCAGACCACCGTACCAAGAACAGATTGCATAATCAAAGCAACAAGAAACAAGTGAGTTGGCTAATATATGAAGACTGGCTGAGTCCAAAAACTGAGCTTTTCTGGCCAGAAATGTAGTTCTGCCATTCACCTTGCTCATGGTCTTTAGAGCCATAGATTCACCTCCCAGGCTGCTATCTAAGTAGCAACCTCGGTAGCTAATTGATGTTTTTGCAGCAAAGGTCTGGCCCTCGAGGTCGATATTAGGCGAGACCAATTTACGTAGCCTAGGTTGGGAACCAAATATGATGTATTCAGTTTTGGCCATGTGAAGGGATAATTTATTGTCAGTGAGCCAAGACTTGATTTTACTGAATTCCTCACTGAGAATGGCCTGAAGCCTATCCGCTTCCTTGTCAGAGGATAGGATAGCAGAGTCATCAGCATACAAAAACAGGTTAACATTGCAGGCAGATTGAAGGTCATTAATATAAATTAAAAACAATAAAGGGCCCAGGACACTCCCTTGCGGGACTCCACATGTCACTGGTAATGTGGAGGAAAGATGACCATGAATGTCTATCTTTTGGTCTCTATCTGAAAGGTAGGAGATGAACCATTTTAAACTTGAGGGGCAAATGCCTAGAGCAGACAATTTATTAAAAAGCAAGCTGTGGTCGACAGTATCAAAAGCCTTTTGAAGGTCAATTAAAATCATACTGCAAAACTTGCCAGCATCCATTTCTGATCTAATAAAATCAGTTAAAAAAAGCAAACAAGAGTCAGTAGAGTGTGACTTCCTAAAGCCTGATTGAAATTTGTATAACAGTTTTGAGTTGTTGATATACTCATAAAGCTGTTCATGAATTACCTTTTCTAAGACCTTGGAAGTGACACTAAGAATCGAGATGGGCCTGTAATTGCCAGGGTCTGACCTGTTGCCTTTCTTAAAAAGGGGGATTGTTTTGGCGTGTTTCATGTCATTAGGGACAATGCCAAGCTCCAGAGACAAGTTAACAACATGAGCAACAGGTGGCGCTATCAAATCAGCTGCATCCATTAAAAACCTAGCTGGGATGTTGTCAAGACCGGTGGCCTTAGAACACTTGAGGCCCTTTAACAGGTTGGCGATATTGTCAACAGAGACTGGCTTAAAAGAGAAGCTGTTTGGGACAGCTCTCAAACGTGCGTAAAACTCAAGGAGATGGTCCCGCCCAAAGGTTACAGGACCTGAGGGCAAGCAATCAACGAGCTTACGTGCAACAGAAGTAAAAAAAGAGTTACAATGATTGGCAATCTGTTTCTTGTTACTAACATTTTCCCCATCTATCTGCAATGAAATGCAAGGACTGAAATCTTTGTTCGATTTGGTCGTACAGCCCAAATTTTTGAGGGTTTTCCACAATGTTTGTGGATTATCCTTATTCTCCATGATCTGGTCGGAGAAATAATTAGATTTAGCTTCCCTAACTTTGAGCTGGACCATATTCCTGAAATTTTTAAACAGACGGAGGTTGGCTTGGTCACCAGATTCATGCTGTTGTCTGCTGTCGCTGGATTTAGGCCTACTGTGCCTTGTTTTGACTTCTTGAAACGGTGGATGGGAGTCGACCCCGACTCTTGAGAGTGCAAGAGTCGAGGAGTCGACTCTTTTGGGGTCGACTCCCCATCACTAAGAAACACAAGCAAAGCAGACAGTCATACGAGACGGCACCAGTGCTGCTCTGCTAATATAGCAGAAAGAAAGCAAAGCATTGTTTGGAGTTCACTCCACTAAACAGTATTGAAGTAAACTATGATACGTGTCAAAAGTGTGTAGGATTTTGTGGCAATGCCAGGAACCTGCCGGAATGCATGAAAATAAGCCGTATAAAAGAGCATGACGAGTTACAGCGGTAGCGATCAGAGGAGGGGAAGGAACGCAGGCAAATACCCCCACAACTGGAGCCAGAGTCAAGCAGAGTTATCCGACAGAAACCTTTCAGAGAGGCAGGCATTATCCAGGTATACAGTGATAATATTAGGTTATTTTAACCTTTCAAACAGAAAGTAGGAAACACTGGGTATTTCTTGAGGGGAAGAACATTACTGTAATAGGCTGATGAATAGGTGTAGGCTATATCAGGCTTAGAATGGACAAATTTTCAAACAATATCTGAATTCATTACATCCATTTTGCATTAGTTCTAGATTTTACCAACTGCCCATTTTTTGACCCCCTTAACTGATTTTCGAGGGCACATTATCCATTTTCGAGGGCATTTTTGCCCCAAGCCCCTGCTAATTTCTAGCCCTGCATTGCTTTCACAATCAAGGTCATGATACACAGGCAACTTTGAGGCTGAGCAGTTGGGCAGTTTTACCCACAAATGTAACCAGCAGTAGACTATTTTTTCACCATACTTTATTTTCTAAGAGCCCACCATGCTTTCCTCACTCAGTGGCTTAACTCCATCCTTTTTGCAGCAATATTGGCCATCTACATTGCCTCAAAATATTGCCTGTTTCATGGCCTTTAAGTCTTTCTTATAATTCAGTATACCAGTTATAAATATACCTTATGTTATCACAGGGTCAGCAGCATGTATTAGGTTTTAACTCCCCAAGTATTAAGTCACTGAGAAATATGTAGGCCTCACGCTCGTGTTTCGTCAGACGATTCAGTTATTAAATGTTTACGGCTTGATTCAATTATCCATGGTGGTGCATGCGTTCATCCCCTTATAGCAATTGAAATGATAAGTAAAATTTATATTGGTTGTTTTCTGGTGTATTTACTGATGTAAAAATTAATTTAAAAAGATCAATCGCAATGCAAATAGGATATAACGCTCATTAAAAATAGAACTATGGCCTACATTTTTCAATGTTCAATGGATCGCAGAAAAAATTTGCACATCCAAAAACTCAGACCAAGTGGCGAACAGAACAGTAGATTGAATAAAATCGGAAGAGTCCACACACTCTTCTACACTTTTCAAAGTGACATACATCCTGGGGGTGGGGGGGGCGGGGGACAGTTATAACCTAATATACATCTGGCTGTAGTTATTATAGTAGGGAGGGGAAAAAGCAGCTTTAGAACGTAAACAGGAGTGTGTGCGTGTGAACTTGACGATACATTTCTCACAGAAAACATAGTTTGTTGATTTCACTGCAGTACTGATCAAACTTATTGTGTGTTTTTAGCCTTTATTGATCGCAATTCCATGAGACCGTTTGATGTAGCTAGCACAAGCCAATAGCACTGGTCCATAAAATAATTTTAACGGTGTATTCAATCAAACGTTCAAAGTGAAACATTTCGATTATGTTCAGCGGCACCAAAAATCTCTGCCACGCCCTCAAAAAACGGTAAAAGTCCCAGTATAAGATGTAATTAAATCTTTAAAAGTTACTGTATATATTTTCTTAATCGTCATTGATTTCACTTGGCCACTGTCGACGAGGCACAGTGATCTAGGCAGTTTCTATGTAAATTTCATCAGAGGTATTCAGCCTTGTTATTTGGTACCTAAACTTTGCAACATGCTAGTCATCATTAAAATAAATATAGCCTGAAATGTCAATCTTCAGAATCCGTTTAACCACTAAGCTGAGGCTTTAACGTTATTAGGCGGGCAAAAACACTTGGGTAGCCCACCTAAGACATTTCAATGCAGGAAAAACCCTGGTTAGGAGACTAGGGCAGTCAGTAAATGAACCATGGTACAAGGCCAGTAGTACCACCCTGGTCCCTCTTTATTCTGGTATAATTAATTCTGTGGCTTATCTCAGGCTAAAGCCTGATATCTACATATAATTGATTGCGCTCAAGGAGAGAGGAGCATTTTCTTGCTGCTCCTGCTTTGCTTTGCTTGCTTTACTTTCTGTCCATTTCTATCCATTTGTTACATTTTATTGTTTTATTGTTTTACTTATTTAAATTTATTTTATTGTTCTACTCTTTAATTTATCTTTTAAAGTAAGAACGTCGGTTGAACACTTGGTTTGAAAGCAAACATTTGGACTTATTTCTAAACAACAAAGCTTCTCTGACCGGCAAAAGGCAACGTTGAAGTTATGTCTCCAAACCCAGTAAAATCAGTGAGCTGCATGGAGTGTGAGCGACTGATTGAGAGGATATCGCAGCTTGAAAAGAAGATTGAAACACTGTATCAAATACGTGAGGATGAGCAATTCATTGACTCTGTAGCAGCGTCTGTACAAGGTGCCGAGCCACCAAATGCTAACGGACAGACACAGATTTTCATACGAGGGATTACATCAAATCTAGAGTATCCTGTCACGGACATGGCTGACACGCTTCCCTGGATGGGTCCCAACGCCACTGGATTAGCTGCGGAGGCTCCCAAACCAGCCTTCCCTAATGACGCTTCTCACTGGCACAGCATCGGCGCCAGACCGAAAGCATCAACTCCAGCCAGGAATTGGTCTGACGTCGTCCACCGCAGAGGCAAATCCAGCAAAAGATCAAATAAGAGAGCACCAACGCTCACTCCACCACCTCAACTCTCATTGCAAAACAGGTACGATCCACTGACTGAAATATGTGATAATACTAACTATGTTGAACCCAGAGAAGCTAATCACACCACTAGCATTAAGGCTCCAAGAAATAGCCCCAAAACCACTGCTAGGCCGAGGGCCAGAAGAGACATTGCTAACTCCTCACCTGATAAGCCAAACACTATTCTGATTGGGGACTCTATAACCAGGCATGTAAGAATAGCAAAGACCGAAAACTTAACTATGGCTGACACATCTGTCAGGGAGCTAACAGGGCTGTTATCAGTTATCCTCTCTACACATCCAAGTAATATGAGGATTATTATCCACGTTGGGTCTTTTGACATTCTGCGAAGGAAAACTGGCTCTGAGATCCTGAAAAAAAGACTTTTCCCTGCTACTGGAGAAACTGAGCGACTGTCAATCGCAACATATATTCATCTCAGGCCCCATTCCAACCCTGGGGAAAGGAATTGAATCTTTTAGCAGACTTCTTGGCCTGAATACATGGCTGACATCAGCGTGCCTCACCCATGGGATAAAGTTTATTGACAATTTCAATATCTTTTGGAACTGCAAAGACCGCTTCAGACCCGATGGGGTTCATCCAAACAACACTGGATCCAGACTACTTGGTGCCAACCTACATCATGCTCTTGGAATGCCATTCCCAAACAAGATAAGCGCGAAGGACAGCGCACACAGGCAGACAGCTGGTATCTCTCCCCCCTCACCTGACCCTCTGCTCCACATCACCCAAGGCACTCGGGGGATGTCTCTGTCCAAATCAGGGACCCAACGACCCCCCTCTCCGCCTCCACCACACTCACCAATCAAGGAGTTAATCAAAGCTGCCACGCTAAAGCTCAGTCAAATTGATGAAATATTACACAGCAATAACCACAGACATCATCACTCAGGTGTCTGCCAGAAATGAGACAGACCCCATGCCGCTTCTTTAAACATACCGGTGATCTTAAACAGCCGGTGGCATGGTCAAACACATCGCAACAATCACAGACCATCCGGTACCTGTCTCAGTAATCTTAAATTTGTTACTGTTCAGCCACAACCAGTCTTCTTTCCTGTCACAGAATCCCTACAGCTGAAATTAGCTATTTTTAATGTCAGATCATTGGCTAACAAATCCTTTTTGGTTAATGATCTGATAATTGAAAGGAATTTGCATTGCATGTTTTTAGTTGAGACCTGGCTAAACAGCACTACTGGTGTAGCAACACTGATAGAGGCTTGTCCTCCAAACTATAATTTTTATCAGTCAGTCAGACAAAACAGGAAAGGAGGGGGGATTGCAGCCATTTTCTCTACAGTTTGTGTGTAATGATATGGACCTGGGTGAATTTACATCATTTGAATATCTCGCTCTTGAGCTCAAAGCAGAATTATCAGTGCTCATCATTACATTATATCGGCCACCAAGATATTCATCACTATTTCTACAGGAATTCTCAGAGCTGATCTCACTTGGTATCACTAGATATGATAGATTAATCCTGAATGGAGACCTGAATATTCATATTAATAAAAAGAATGACTCCAAAGCTATGGAGCTTATGAATTTACTGGACAGCTTTGAACTTACCCAACATGTAAAGGAAGCCACTCATCAGCATGGTAACACCCTAGACTTAGTAATAACAACAGGGTTAAACATTGATAACGTTTTAGTACTTGAATTACCTATTTCTGACCATCACTGTGTGTTTTTTGATGCCAACCTAACCTTAACAAAGACCAAAAGGGAATTTTTGGTCCAAAGGAGATTCCTAGATAGCAAGGCTGAAGCAAAGTTTTCTAATATCATGAGATCGCTTGAGCCAGTTATTTATGACTGCTCTTTAAATGACATGGTTGAAAATTTCAACAATACCTTGTCATCTGCTCTAAATACTGTTGCTCCACTAAAGATTAAAAAGAGGTCGACTGACAGAATCTCCCCATGGCTAAACAATAACAGTGTTAATGATATTAAGAGAATCTGTCGGGCAGCTGAAAGAAAATGGAGGAAAACTAGGCTCACAGTTCACTGTAATATATACAAAGAAGCCATGACTGCCTATAACAAAGCAATACGTCTGGCAAGAAAAGATTACTTTTCCAAGATTATTACAGAAAATGAAAACAAGAATACACCTAGCATTCTTTTTTCAACAATTGATCGATTGATTAACCCTGTGATGACTGCTGATCCTGACATTGCGTCCAGTTCCGCATCTAGATGTAATGAGTTTGCTACTTTCTTTCAAGAAAAGATATCCAGTATTCGCTCACAAATCTCCCAGGTCAACGTAACTACAGAATTAGATGATCAATGTAGACAAATTGATACTGTCATGGATTCATTTGAGCAGATTGACACGCAAGCTTTGAGTGAAATTATCTCTCAGATTAAACCCTCAACCTGCTCACTTGATCCCATCCCCACAAAGTTCTTCAAAAAGGTGTATAATTGTTTACTTGATGATGTTTTGGAAATTGTGAACTATTCTCTATCGGCTGGCATATTCCCCACCACCTTGAAATCTGCCATTGTGAGACCAACACTGAAAAAAAGGCATTTAGACAGCTCTGTGCTCAGTAATTTCAGGCCTATATCCAACATCCCTTTTTTAAGTAAAATCCTAGAAAAAATTGTTTTTAGACAACTGAATCAATTTCTGATTAGATACAACACCCTTGAAAAATACCAATCAGGCTTCCGATCTAACCATAGCACAGAGACTGCCCTGGTAAAGGTTGTAAATGACCTGCGGGTAACCATTGACAGTGGTGGTGTTGCTGTTCTAGTTTTACTGGACTTGAGTGCTGCGTTTGATACAGTGGATCACAACATTTTAATGCACCGTCTGGAACATTGGGTGGGTCTTTCGGGACTAGTACTAGAGTGGTTTAAATCATACCTTACTGGGAGAGGATTTGTTGTTGCACTAGGAGACGCTGTGTCTGACACGGTTAGCATTACATGTGGGGTCCCTCAAGGATCTATTCTTGGGCCTTTACTGTTCTCTTTGTATATGCTACCACTGGGTAACATCATTAGAAAGCATAGTGTTAATTTCCACAGCTATGCTGATGACACACAATTGTACATTTCTGTGTTCCCTGGTGATACAAGTCCACTCAGCTCACTGGAGAAGTGTCTGAAAGATATAAAAATGTGGATGTCCCAAAATTTTCTCCAGCTGAACGATGACAAAACAGAGGCCATTTTGATTGGACCAAGACCTCAAAGAGATGCAATATCAAAAAATCTAGAGCATCTGGGCCTATGCAGTAATCGGGAAGCCAAGAATCTAGGCGTTATTATAGATAATGACCTAACCTTTGAACCCCATATAAGAAATGTTACTAAAATTGCCTTCTTTCATTTAAGAAACATTGCAAAGGTCAGACCTCTCCTCCGACAAGCAGACGCAGAAAAACTTATGCATGCTTTTATCACAAGTCGCCTTGACTACTGCAATAGCCTTCTCTCTGGTCTCCCCCAAAAAAAGCATTAGAAAACTACAGTTAGTTCAGAATGCGGCTGCAAGGGTATTGACTGGCACAAAAAAGAGAGACCACATTACCCCCACACTCCTTAAACTACACTGGCTACCTGTGCGTTTTAGAATAGATTTTAAGGTTCTTCTTCTAGTTTTTAAAACGATAAAAGGTTTAGCACCAACATACTTAGGTGACTGCATTCAGGAACATGTGCCTAGTAGAACCCTTAGATCCTCCACTGCTTCTCTCTTAGTGATTCCCAAAGTAAACCGTAAGAGAAGCGCTGAGGCGGCTTTTAGCTTTTATGCCCCTAGGCTCTGGAACGCCTTACCAGGCAATATCAAAGAGGCAGAAACTCTTAACACTTTTAAGAAACTTCTTAAAACACACCTATTTAAACTTGCCTTTAGTTAGCTTGCTCTGCCTTTTAATTTTAATTTAAATTTAATTTTCTTACTTTTAGGACTGATGTGTGTTTTTTATTTATTTTTTTTATTATTTTTATTACCATGTAATTGATTTATTTTTAAGCTTATTTATCTTTTTAAAGCTGTTTTATCTATTATTTTATTTTATTTCTTTTTTTTTTTATTCTGTATAGTGGGGTGAAAGAAGAGGCCAGTAGGGCGCTCAATTTAAAAGTTTGACTAGGGACCGACGGGTTCGTCACTCTGCGGAGTGATTCAAACTGTGGAGGCTGTATGCTGCTCCCACCCATGGGCAAATGAAAATCAAAACGTAGAAAGAGGCCAGTAGGGCGCTCAACTTAAAAGTTGACTAGGGACCGACGGGTTCGTCACACTGCGAAGTGACTCAAACTGTGGAGGCTGTATGCTGCTCCCACCCATGGGAAAATATACCTCGAAGGAGGGACATTGTCTCGTAAATGTTCTATTGCCTTTATGTCTATTTTTCTTCTATTGCTTTTGTTCTGTATTTTGTTTTCTATTGTTGTGAAGCACTTTGGGCTGCATTTTATGTATGAAAGGTGCTATACAAATAAAGTTTATTATTATTATTATTATTATTATTATTACAAGGATTCTGAAGTTTCCTAGAGCCCAGAATTAGGCTAAACGGTGTCTCCTTGGACAGCAGCACCATCAAATGTATTATGTACTATTCCAACAATATAAACTCAATGGTATCTTTAACCGGAGTTCCTACATACCTCTGGAATACTGTTTCACTACCTGGTCATATGTAACACCAGCAGAACAGACACACTGCACTAGCTGGTCATATGTAACACCAGCAGAACAAACGCACTGCATTACCTGGTCATATGTAACACCAGTAGAACAGACACACTGCACTACCTGGTCATATGTAACACCAGCAGAACAAACGCACTGCATTACCTGGTCATATGTAACACCAGCAGAACAGACACACTGCACTACCTGGTCATATGTAACACCAGCAGAACAGACACACTGCACTACCTGGTCATATGTAACACCAGCAGAACAGACACACTGCACTACCTGGTCATATGTAACACCAGCAGAACAAACGCACTGCATTACCTGGTCATATGTAACACCAGCAGAACAAACGCACTGCATTACCTGGTCATATGTAACACCAGCAGAACAAACGCACTGCATTACCTGGTCATATGTAACACCAGCAGAACAGACACACTGCACTACCTGGTCATATGTAACACCAGCAGAACAGACACACTGCACTACCTGGTCATATGTAACTCCAGTAGAACAGACACACTGCACTACCTGGTCATATGTAACACCAGCAGAACAGACGCATTGCACTACCTGGTCATATGTAACACCAGCAGAACAGACACACTGCACTACCTGGTCATATGTAACACCAGCAGAACAAACGCACTGCATTACCTGGTCATATGTAACACCAGCAGAACAGACACACTGCACTACCTGTTCATATGTAACACCAGCAGAACAGACACACTGCACTACCTGGTCATATGTAACACCAGCAGAACAAACGCACTGCATTACCTGGTCATATGTAACACCAGCAGAACAGACACACTGCACTACCTGGTCATATGTAACACCAGCAGAACAGACACACTGCACTACCTGGTCATATGTAACACCAGCAGAACAGACACACTGCACTACCTGTTCATATGTAACACCAGCAGAACAGACACACTGCACTACCTGGTCATATGTAACTCCAGTAGAACAGACACACTGCACTACCTGGTCATATGTAACACCAGCAGAACAAACACACTGCATTACCTGGTCATATGTAACTCCAGTAGAACAGACACACTGCACTACCTGGTCATATGTAACACCAGCAGAACAGACACACTGCACTACCTGGTCATATGTAACACCAGCAGAACAGACACACTGCACTACCTGGTCATATGTAACTCCAGTAGAACAGACACACTGCACTACCTGGTCATATGTAACACCAGCAGAACAGACACACTGCACTACCTGGTCATATGTAACTCCAGTAGAACAGACACACTGCACTACCTGGTCATATGTAACACCAGCAGAACAAACACACTGCACTACCTGGTCATATGTAACACCAGCAGAACAGACACACTGCACTACCTGGTCATATGTAACTCCAGTAGAACAGACACACTGCACTACCTGGTCATATGTAACTCCAGTAGAACAGACACACTGCACTACCTGGTCATATGTAACTCCAGTAGAACAGACACACTGCACTACCTGGTCATATGTAACTCCAGTAGAACAGACACACTGCACTACCTGGTCATATGTAACTCCAGTAGAACAGACACACTGCACTACCTGGTCATATGTAACTCCAGTAGAACAGACACACTGCACTACCTGGTTTTATGTGAACAGATCACTTCCTTGCCTTCTTGTTTTTAGAGTGAATCAGCCTTTAGCTGTGTTCGCTTGCGAAGTGTTGCAGTTGGAGAGTGTAGCACAGACCTCTTATAAACCCCAATTCAAACCCCAAAATGGAGGGACTGAGGTATTAAATGAGCCTCACAAATTTGTACCAGAAGGTGGCGGTATTTAGCTGTACATGTAGGCCTACTTCAAAAGCAGAAAAGTCTATAATCTCAAAGCCCCTGAAAAGCAGTACAATGGATTTGCTTGGTAGCACAATTCTTCAGCCAGAGGTAGAACTAATTGGTGAAATCGGCTGGCTAAGTTCATGGGTGGAGGAAAAACAATGCAGGACTTTTACTTTCTGTGTGCTGGACTTTACAACTCTGAATGTCAATGCGAGTCTAGGCTACATTATGCCCTAGTTGGATTGCAGTTATGCAACTGAATTACAGTTGAACTTGTGGAAGTAAGCCGTAGGCCCAAGAAAGCCTCATATGCAAATATATAAATAATTAAATAATACAGTCAAGATCTAGTGGAAAAGTACTGAGATGGGGAGTTGTGAGAGGGTGCAGGATAGTTCTCTGTCAGCAAGGACGAGGGCATCTAGCACACCAGTCAAAACAGGAATGTTTTCCTCCTGTGTTCCATAACAAAGCAGGAGTTGTACTTATAGATCGTGCTGACCGAACAGGTGGGAGGAGAGTTCACAAACAATTTTATTTGATAGATCAAGAGTGCCCCCAAGCGCATAGGGTAAGAACAGGTCATATAACATATTAATGTTTTGCCTAATTTGTTATTGGATAAAATAAGATATTATGAAAAGGTGTTACCACATATCATTGGTGTATTAGCAACGTAAAGGAGGAGTTATGATATTGTAAAAAACTAATGTTTGTTATTGTTCGGGGAATTCTGAATCCTCTGCGTAGGTTTGGGGTTTTCCCATGTTGAATCAACATTTGACCATTTAATAAAAGATTATACTTCTGCTATTTCCTTCATCTTTATCTTGAGTATTCTTCCACTCGAAAAACCCATCTCAAATTGAATTTAACGAGGAGGGAGTCAAAGGACTTACTTCCACAAACTGTAAGGATTTCAAACCGAATTCCTACACAACACAATTTTTTTAATTAAACTATAAAACTCTATTAAGAACAAATAATGATCTGGTTTGATTAATAATGGATTTGCGGCATCGGTCGATGCTTTCCATGTAGATTTCTCGTGAGCCTGTTTGGTTGTGACGCATATCAGCAGACATCTACTGTACTACTACGCCATAGTAAAAATCTGAAAAATTAAACAGTGTGACGTTTATTCATAAAATAATTTTTATTCAGCAAACCACACATCTGTCTTTCGCCCATACCAATATGGAACATTTTTACTGGAAATGGGAATAGTATGGAACCCATGGTTGACTAAATGGCTGTAAGTCATCAAGGATCTGAGGCATCAAACGGGCCTCAAACCATTACTCTGCTGCCAGATATGAAGTAGATATGGATGGATCACTTTAATGATTTTTTCTCCTGACTTTTTCCGAAATCTTTAAAAACCGCAGTCATTAAACCTCTTTTAAAAAAGAAATATTTAGACCCATTCAAATTAAATAATTATCGCCCTATTTCTAACCTTCCCTTCATTAGTAAGATTCTTGAGAAGGCTGTTTCTAATCAACTTAAAGGGTAAGTTCGCTATTTTGGACCTTGGACCCTATTTGCGGTCCGTCTTCCATGAACCTGACCCATGAAGTCCATTTTTTCGCTGATCGGTCCAGTATTGAGTTCGGTACAGATTTCCTGTAGGCTCTCACTGGGCTACAATGGAAGTGAACGGGGCAACCAGAAATGTTCGATAAATGTGCTTTCATGTACAATAAATGAGATGGGAAGCTCAGGGTGTATTGTTACCGGTCTCAGTATGCTCTCCTGTGAAATGTATCTCAATCCGAACATTTTTACGTGCTTGGCATGGCTTGGAAGTAAGCATTTCTCTTGCTTGTTTGCGCTGCACTCGCGGAGTACTATGTGTCGGGGGTAGGGGAGCGGGAAGGTGTGCCGGCCGTTTACGAAACTATCTAGCTGAGCAGTCTGCGTTTGTTTACCTGCAGCAACGTAGGCTACAATTTCCACAAAAAAACTTGGATGATGGATGACTATAATGATTACGAAGACGAAGAATTCGATTTTGACTTTGACGTTACTGGCTACAGATTTGAGCCAGAATACACGGACACGGAACTACAAGAGATGGATGATAAGAGAGCAAGAGAAGAGAGAGAGGCTGAAGTTGCGCAGGTAATGTTATCCGAAGTCGCTGCCGAGGCTAGACCAAGAATTTCGGGGGACTTTTGGTGTTCTTGCAAGAGGTGCAAGCAGATGCCCAGAGAGGAGGAAAGTTTGTGTTGTAGGGAGTGGGATCTGTTGCTACCGAATGCCATTGAAAACCTGGATGTATCCGTGGATGACACTGGATCATCTCCATTGATTACCATTACACTATGACTGCCAACAGATATGTGATAGATGAGAACTTTGGACAGGACACCATGCGTCAAGCATTTGTAAATAAAACATTATAGAATTGTAAAAAGTTATAGTTGATGAACGTTTCCGACAGTTTTGTTACAAGAAAACAACTTATGTCAAGCTCGGATTTTGTTAGTTGGTATTGAGTGCTGGGTCAGAGGACGCGCTCAAAAAAAATAAAAATGTTAGTAACGTTATAGCTAAATATAACTTACCTCCGCTCCGGTGCTTGATAGTGCTGCAGGTCCGACACGAGGAACAGCTGTGTTCTTTAGAAACCAGTGTTTTGCTTCTGATTTGCGGTTACAGAAATCAGTAGCGTCGAAATGCGCTCCACAAACTCGCGAGTCTGTCAAACGGAGTTGATTGACTGGAGTGTTTATGTCGATCCGTAAGACAACCAGCCAAAGTCTCAATCTTTCTGGGTCAGAGAACGGGAGCCTGTGAATTTGAGCGTCCAGACATTTTATTCCCACAACCGGGGACTGCACATTCGCGCACCATTGCTGTGATGAATTATTACAAATGATGATTACAAAAACTGTGTTACAAATGTTTCTGCTGTAGGCTACTAGCTAGTAAACTCCAACGGGAGGTCAGGATTTGTGATCAACTGCTTTTCAAGCGGCCCCCCCCTGTCTACAACGTAGCTAGACTGCGGAAGTTTACAGTGCGAGGTAGTGCGTTCGGAGAAATAGTTCTGTTTCAAATGGAACTGTTGTTTCAACGTTCGGTTTGCGTTTGCGATAGCCTACATTTCACAGGAGAGCATACTGAGACCGTAAGAATACACACTGAGCTATAAAAGCACATTTATCGTTGTTTTTCCATAACATTTCTGGTTGCCCCGTTCACTTCCATTGTAGCCCAGTGAGAGCCTACAGGAAATCTGTACCGAACTCAATACTGGACCGATCAGCGAAAAAATGGACTTCATGGGTCAGGTTCATGGAAGACGGACCGCAAATAGGGTCCAAGGTCCAAAATAGCGAACTTACCCTTTAACAAATTTTTAAACCAAAACTGCCTCTTTGACACTTTCCAGTCTGGTTTTAGACCCCATCACAGCACAGAAACGGCACTCATTAAAGTTTTAAATGACATTCGCGTAAATAGTGACTCAGGTAAAATCTCTGTTCTTGTTCTGTTGGATCTCAGTGCAGCCTTTGATACTATAGATCATCAAATACTCATTGACAGACTACACCATTGGATTGGGCTCTCAGGCACAGCTTTAAACTGGTTCAAATCTTACCTACAAGATAGAGATTACTTTGTAACCATTAATAACTACCAATCAGAACGGAATACTCTGACCTCTGGGGTCCCCCAAGGTTCCATCCTCGGTCCTCTGTCGTTCAACTTATATATGCACCCCCTCGGTCAAATGTTTCAAAGGTACCAAATGTCATACCACAGCTATGCAGATGACACAAATTTACCTGTCATTTACTCCTGACGACTATAACCTTATTGACTCTCTATACCAATGCTTAAAGCAAGTAAACAGCTGGATGTGTCAAAACTTTCTCCAACTAAACAAAGACAAAACAGAAATTATTGTTTTCGGGAGCAAAGAACCGAGGCAAAAAATAGCTCTCCACCTTGACACTCTTGGTTTACGAACAACCATGCAGGCCAGAATCCTAGGTGTACTCATTGACTCTGATCTCAGCTTTGATAACCATGTCAAGTCTATAACCAAATCCGCCTTTTATCATCTTAAAAATATAGCAAGAGTCAGAGGCTTTATGTCTAAACAAGATCTAGAAACCCTCATTCATGCCTTCATTTCAAGTAGGGTTGATTACTGTAATGCTCTCTTCACTGGTCTCTCAAAAAAGTCCATTAAACGGCTCCAACTTATTCAAAACGCTGCTGCCAGGCTTCTTACAAGGACTAAAAGAAGTGCACACATCACTCCAATCCTTAGATCGGGCTTCCAGTCCGCTATAGAATAGACTTCAAAGTGATGCTAATAGTTTATAAATCACTCAACGGCTTAGGACCTAAATACATCTTGGAAATGCTCAGGCCATATAAAACATACAGATCTCTTAGATCTTTGAGCTCGGATCAGCTCATTGTGCCTAAGGTTAAAACAAAAAATGGTGAGGCAGCCTTTAGTTTTTACGCTACCCATTGCTGGAACCTACTACCCTACGACCTTAGACATGCCTCTTGTATTATGTCTTTTAAATCTGGTCTGAAAACTTTGCTCTTCTCACGGGCCTTTGACTGAAATTTCGCCGCATTGTACTGCTTTTTATTGTATTTTTTTATTAAGCCCAGCCGGTATTTTTAACTCTATTGTTTCTTGTTTTATTTATCATGTCTGTCTATTAATAAGACAAA
Source organism: Synaphobranchus kaupii (assembly GCA_029718625.1). Classification (NCBI taxonomy): domain Eukaryota; kingdom Metazoa; phylum Chordata; class Actinopteri; order Anguilliformes; family Synaphobranchidae; genus Synaphobranchus; species Synaphobranchus kaupii. Next base: position 63,236,121 of record CM056385.1, on the reverse strand, counting down.
AGCACTTTTATCTTTTCTTTTATTCTTTTCTAAATTATTTATCTTTAAGCTTATTTATCTTTTTAAAGCTGTTTTATTTTTATTTATTTATATATTTATAATTTTTTGCACCGCATATACAAAGATAAATACTGCCATCTGATGTTCAGTTGTTGCTTGTTATCTGTTGAGCACTTGAAAAGTCCTCTATAAAGTGGCCAGTAGGGCGCTCAACTTAAAAGTTTGACTAGGGACCGACGGGTTCATCACTCTGCGGAGTGATTCAAACTGTGGAGGCTGTATGCTGCTCCCACCTATGGGCAAATATACCTCAAAGGAGGGACAAAAGTCCTGCAGCGGAGCTGGCAGGCACCTGCAGCGGAGCTGGCAGGTATATTATCACCCAGGGAGAGAGGCTGTACGGTGCGTAGCAGATGGCAGGTAGCAGGCTGCTTGTGGTAGGAGTGTTTGTTGGGGTATTTGTTTTGTGGGCCCAACCAGCATTGTGTTTTATTATAACTGTTTTAACTATTAACATTGTTCAATTTTAATTTACTTTTTATATAATGTCTATGTCTTATGTAAAGCACTTTGGGCCCTATCTTACACCCGGCGCAAAGCGGCGCTAACGCAAACGCAAGTGTCTTTGCTATCTTACACCCGGCGCTAGGTCCATAATAACGCCTAACGCTTACGCCGTTTAGCTAGCATTGCGCCATTAACTAGTCTTGCGCCATCATTAGTGAACTGGGCGTGTTGGTCTTAAGATGAGGAGTGGCCAGGATTCTTTTTGGCGTATTGCTATCTTGAGCCAGCAGAAAGCGCTTGCGCTAGAACCACCACAAACCTGGTCTAAAGTCATGTCGCAGTTGTTTACATGCTATTTTAACGGCGCATATAAGTGCGTCTACATAGGCGTGTGCACAACGCGCATACCCTCCTGTCTGTTACACACAGGGGCGTGCACAGGCATGACTAAAATATCTAGTTCACAATGTGAAATATTATTATTGTGTAGGCTATATCAAAAATGCATAATAATAAAAGGTTCCATAGGTCCACATACCTTTCCCTCAGCGAAGGGAAACAATGCCACATTACATTGCTCTCAGCCCACTCCATCAACATCCAGGCGATGTGCGATGGTACGGGACAATGGCTATCCATTAAAAAGGAGCTGATAACACCTATAGCTATCAAGCCTAATGCGCGAATTGTCTTTGCACCTAATGCGTGAATTGTCATTCAATGGAAAACTCGCGCACGGCAATAGACGGACATTTGAGTTCTGAAAATGCGCTTCAGATGTCATTACAATACAGCTCTGTTTATCTATGAATACAGCCTGTAAGTAAATAGAATGGTTTGTGACTGAAAAAAGTTCAAAACCTTGTCCAGTGAATATTGCATTTATTGTTTTTCAAATAGCCTAGGCTACAGCGAATTCGCTGTGCATAAGGTTTTTTTCGATAGCCTATGGTTAAAAAACGGAGATGTTACCATGTTAACTAAATTGTAACCTTAGCTATTCTTCGTCCTTCATATTTTTTTAAATGACAGTGACCAGGTTTCCATACTCTCACCGTTTAAAACCCAGCTGATTTCACCCGTTATTCCTTAACTGAGCAAAACGATTTTAAAGAGAACTAAGCGTCTAATTAGAAACTAAAACAAATTTGCAGCACGTTACACAATTAATTCACAATTAATTTTAATGCCATTCTCTGCACGTGAGCTGCATGTTCTCTGTTTCCCCTGCTGTAAGTTCACGGTCTTCCTGGGAAAGTGGATTGTTTTAAAGGATTACGCTACGAGTAAAACAGGTTGGTCACATTTCCATAAACAGGACATTATTAAACAAGGGGAAATATGCGTGAACTTATGGGTTGCGAACCTGACAGCTTTATTGTAGGCTATTTAGTGTCATCATTAAGGCAAAATAACGGTATGTATGTTATTAATCAATATTAGCCTACTGTGCAGGTAGCCTAATGAACTTTGGATGAAGCTTGAACTTCGAGAACTCCATGAGAACAGCCTCTTGGAATTGATGTTTGACACTTTCATTGCATAATCAAACGAAATTCGCTGAACAAGCAGGCTAATTTGGCGTTTTCTAAGGTGAGACTGAAGCCATTGATAGCTTATTCTCAGCTGTTGCAGGTCCTTTTAGCGAAATTTAACCGCACATATTTTGTAAAATAACAGCCCTGTCTGGAATTACCGGGAACTCATAGGCTAATGGTTAGTCCGAATAATATTGATCATACTCCATTTAGCCTATTCCTTGATCACACTAAACACGCACGAGCATGTCTGTTTCGCCATCATAAGCAATCCGCCAAGGTGGAAAAGCAGGCTTTTAAAGGGAATGGGATATGACATTTTGATTGGTTTATTGAATGTCACGCCCAAGACACACCTATAATTAATGAAGCGACTAGGTTCAGCCCAGTTGCGCCACGCGCCGTGCTTAGCGCCAAAAAAACACGCCGTTAAAATAGCAAAAGTGGACTTGGACACGCCCTAAATGGACTTAGCGCCATGCGCTTAGACTAAGCGCCAAGATCGCCAAGATAGGGCCCTTTGAGTTGCCTTGTGTATGAAAATGTGCTATACAAATAAACTTGACTTGACTTGACTCATTTTCATATTGAACTCTATGGAAAAATAAGTCAGGAGAAGAAATCCTTAAAGTGATCCATCCATATCTACTGCATATCTGGCAGCAGAGTGATGGTTTTAGACTTGTTTGATACCTAAGACCATGGGTTCCATACTATTCCCGTGTAATTTACAGCTTAATCTAGTCCCACCCCCCAATTCCCATTGAGATCCATTCAAATGCAGAGAGGTTATAGTATCGCTTGTAAGAGTACCTGAAAATAAGATATCAACAGTCTTTTGATATCCCCTTTATACCCAGTCATGATAGCATCACCTGTTTACCTGTGGAATGTTCCAAACATTTTTTATTATTTTTTTTGGAATGTGTTCCAGGCATCAAATCTGGAATTGTCGTATATTTACAAAATGGTCTATTTTTAGACACGCTTTCTGAATCCTTATCTGCCGCATTTTGGTTCTCTGAACGCCAAACCAAAACCTTACAGAATCGTCTACCAATAAAGTTAAAACACAGAGTTTGTGATTTCCACTAATAGTTTGGTTGCAGGAGCAACGAATGTCTCAGTTGAGCAAAATGGTGGGGCCGACGCCATTATCACTATGCATCTACTCCAGGGGTTCTCAAAGTGCGGCCCGGGGACCAATGGCGGCCCTCAAAAACATTTTGTGCGGCCCGCGTTAAGTCCACAAGAAAGGAACTGCATATTATATTAGAAATCACTAATGGTCCATTTTAATACAGTACTGTCCCTTTAAATGTTTTACTGGCGGCACAGTGACTGGCGGCTCCTAGCAACCAAAGCGGGCATTACACTGTTAGCTAGTTATCAATAAGGTTTGATAGAAGTTGGACTTCTACAGTATCTTATCTTCATTAATATTTACAGTATAATTGCTAGCTAGCTTAGTAGCCTATTTGATCAGTGTTGCTATTTTTGTGAGAGCTACAGTTAGTTGGTTTTGGACTTAATTTGGATTTCATGAGTGTATTTCTTTCTTGTGCGGCTCCCTTATTTGGCCCTCAGTCACCAAAACTTTGAGACAAAAGCACTTCTTTTATTGATAGCCTGCTTATTTTATTTTAGTGACATGGAATATAGGCTAAGCAATAGCCCAATGTTGGTTTATCGCACAGCCCTGTCTAAGGCAAACCGGTGAACGGAAATCTATTGCCTCTTAGAGCAAGTCCTCCCTGCTGTTAAGGTTAAGGTAGTAAACAACGGGCTGGCTAGGGTGATCGTAACGTTTATGCTACCTCGTTTCCTTTCTAGTTTTTAGCATTTAGCCTATAATCCACAAACACAGAGAAGTAGGAAATGTCGCTATCTGTATCTAGCCTGGTAACTGCCTGACGACCGAAATCACAGACAACCACTGAAGTTGAACCATAAATTCAGTGGTTTGACGGTCCCCTGTAACGCCCCTTTCTTCGAGGCCCCACCTTGATGGGCAAGCTTTGACAGTTTGCATGTTCAGTTTGGAGTTTTGGCAGGGTTTATGAATTATGTTACTCATGTGCCGCAAAGCATGAAAACGATATGTTAAATGGCGAATTGAATTATCATTTCCTTTTTGTCATGGATCATGCGATTGCAATAAGAAACTGCTAATGCAAATGTGGTTTTTAATTTTCATTTTAATTATGGCAGGGTTGTGTTGTAGAGAGCGAGAAAACATAAATGTGAAATGGATTTGCATTAACATTTTCTAATTGTCAGATAAAGTGCGTACATTAACTTGAAAATGAAAACGCAAAATGGCTTTTTGCATTTTCATTTGAATTATGTCATGGTTTTTGCGCACACCGAATGTAAACTAAATGCAATCGCCGATTTGCATTTTCATTAGAATTCTGGCGCGGATATGCTTCCATACAATAGGGGGTGTGTCAATAGATACATTCAGCACTTTGCAAGTTTGGTGTTTAATAATGCGTTTGCGTTGTGAATGTACCGCACATAATGCATGAACTGTGAGAAATATTTTGTTTATTTCAATTTGACTAATTATTATTTTTATTTTTTTTTTTTTTTTTTTTTAAATAATTTGACTAATTTAAATGCAATCTGTGTTTAGTTATGCAGTCCAATGCCGACTATTTAGCCAATGCAGCTGTATGGAGTTAATAGTGTAAGCTACTTGAATGAAAGACACAAGGAAGGTGGGAGACCTACTCCATACATTGAGCCCAGGACACACGGGCAACTTGCTTTTAATTGCGTGTTTGGCAGGGCTAGGTCAATGATTGAACCAACCTTAGGCATATTAAAAATGCATTTAGACGGGTCGGGTGGTACATTATAATACTGCCCTCAGAAAGTCAGTGCATTCTTTGTGGTGTGCTGTGTTCTACACTACATAGCCATACGCCCTGGACATGACATAGAACTCACAGAGGACACATTACAGGACTTTCATACGGAGAGAGGCAAAGTTGCATGTGACGATTGCGATGGAGATTACAGAGGCACAGAGTGCATGAGAGAGCAGGGACTGGTTGGCTGTGGAGTTGTTTCCCTAGTGAGTGTACATTCATCTTATCAAGTGCATGTCATGATAAAGTTGTGAATAGTGGTATTAAACAAAAATTGACAGCAAAGAAACCAAAAGCCCAAGTAAGTTCTTTCCTGTCTTCTGGTTCACAAGTGTGATGCCTGCTCAGTTGAAACAGTAGCAGCAGCAGTACGATGGAGAGGCCGACTGGAGGGCGTCTCTGCCAGCTGCCTCCTGCTCCTGGCCAGTCTGGGAATATTCACCCTGCGGAATTGTTCACAGGAATTTTTTATTATAGTTTTACCACTGGCATATAAATGGAAAATATATTTTGTTTGAGGGGCAAGATAAATAAAATAAAAAATATTTGGTCTCACCTGTGTCGTGTCGTTAGGTACATTAAGAATTTAGCAGTGAAGACAGGTAGTTAAAACATCTTAACAGTCATCACATGGAGGCAATGAATGTGCAGAATATATAAATAAATTTATATGGCTTCACACTTGGTTACCAGTTATGTCGGTAATGTATATATATCCAAACACGAGCGGTAACTAGTGATGAGAATATACATATATAGAACCTCATATGGTGACCTATTGTTGCAAAAGTATAATTAATCAGTCTCATAAAATTAATTATTAAATCCTGATTGTTATTTTAATAGTAAATATTGAAATTCATAATCAATAACTTAATCTGAAGGCATAAGTTCTTTTGGAGGATAGGCTCAAATATTTGTCCAAACAACAATCAGACCGACGGCCAGGTTTAACAAAATACAATTTATTAAATAACAAACACGTCTAAAACTAACATCCTAAAAGCAGCGAATGATTTGGAAAGGAAAACAAAGTGTAGGCAAAGAATTAGGCATATTAGAATTCACAGTTCTATTTCTGTATGTGGGTGTGGGTTCACGCCAGAACATGTGGTGTTCAGAGATCATAAGACGTATACCTTGAGGGAGAAATACAAATCTAGGTTTTGCATGAAGCTAACGTGGCCTGAAACATGGCGTGTGTTGAGGCTGTAGAAATTTAGCTACGTCTAGCTAAATTCCAGGCCCCTATCTGTTTACAGGCACGGGATCCTATATCTAATGGGTTAGGTATTAGTACAAAGGGAGATTGCATGCACAGATCTTGATTTAAAAGGGAGGCAGATTGTAAATTAGTGTTAGAGTAGGCTCTGTAACTTTAGCTTATGCGAGGCTAATCGGCTGTCGATAGCCTGCAAGCCATGTGTTGAGTTATAGGTTAACGTTACTCTAAATACAATGGATACAATAACCCAAACATGTAATTGCCTTGACAATAAACATTAAACAAAGGTTTTCCTAAACTATTGCCTGGACGTTTGTGTCAGTCTTACTGTAATGGAGTACACAGGCTGGTTCCGTGGCTTTGATGTGTGCAGAAAGTTCTGTCTTTTGGCAGCGTCTCTGGACCGTCCTTTTCAGCAAGAGGTTTCCTTGGGTGAGTGTTGCCTTTGAAGCTTTGCTGTTCCTTTGTCCTTTTCGGAAAGTTGTCTCTTGAACTCTTTGCGGTTTGGGCGTGTAATAAAGCAGGCTATCACTTTACGACTACGTTGTATAACGGTAGCTAGATGCAGTTTCAGTGGCTTTCTAGAACACGCTGAGAGCTGGGAAGAGCGGTTGTTTTGGCCGCCTAACCTGAGAGAGAGAGGGGTCTCTCCGCGTGTTCCCTTGCCTATTTCAGCCCAGTTGCTTCTCCCCCAGCCAGGGAAGTGCGTGCAACTTGGAACTAAACCAAAGCTTGGAAGAGTTAAGAAGAACGAAGACAGGAAGTTGTTCGAAGTTTTATAGAACGTGAAATCAGTCCCGATTGGTCAAGTTCTGGGAGTCCTGCCCAGGATCACATGACTGTCGCATGCCGGTATATGTAGTCTTTTGGAAATGCAGTCCAGGGTCACATGAATGTTGATTTCCAATGGACATGCACTACACCTGTGTTTTGATATCACGTAATGGTTCGTCAAGAGTCTCATAACGGAGCCTTTCATAGCGGATTGCTCTTTGGCCGTGACAAAATTATCAGTTGGCTGTGGCACTAACACACTGTTTTTAAAGGAAAAGACATGGGGTGATGTTATTGGCAATAATGAAAACAAACCCCCACCATAACCACAGTTCATTTATTACATTTTAGGCATTTAGCTGATGCTGTTATCCAGAGCGACTTAAAATTTGTGCACAAACAAAAAGGCCTAAGTTTGTAAATCACCAACATTCCAAGTAGCAGTTAATGAGTGTAATGGACCGGCCATAACACACCGCGATATGTAATCCTTTGTCACAAGAGGGCAATGGGAATCAGGGTGGAGAAGGGGAGGAGAGGTATTTCCTGAATAGGTGCAGGCTGATTACATCTTAATTATGTATTAATGGTTACATATTAATTAATGTTTGGACGCAAACCGCAATGTCAGGTACATTGTATATTGTACATGTAAATGCTTGTATTGAAAATGTTCAGGCAGTTTTGCATATTTCCGGGTAGGAGAGGAGTGGTAGTGGGGGAGTGGAGGTGGGGAGGTGGGGAGTGAAGAATATTGGGACGCACCCCCAATTTTGTTCATGACTCCTCTCCCCCACTCCCCTACTCCCCTCCCTTCCTCCACATACTTCCGGGTAGTAGAGGAGTGGTAGTGGGGGAGTGAAGAATATTGGGACGCACCCGCGGTTGCTCTCAAGCGAGGGAATTGAATAACATAGGGGTACAATTGGTTACCAAATTGGGAGAAAACGGGGAAAAAATCTGAAACAAAATTGAATTAAATTCAGTTAAAATGGAGAAGTTTAAATTAATCTTTTTTGAACCGTAATGAAAAAATCTTATGCACAGCGAATCCCCAGGACTGTAGGCTATTTGAAAAACAAATGCAATATTCACTGGACAACTTTTAGAACTTTTTTCAGTCAAAACCATTCCATTTACTGAGTCTATAGATGAAGAGAGCTGTATTATAATGTTCCACCTGTCTCATGATCCAGACATCTGGAGCTCATTTTCAGCACTCCAAATGTCCGTCTGCAGTGCGTGTTTTCGGGAATTTTCCATTGAATGACAATTCACGCATTAAGGCCAGTTAATAGTCCAGCGACAGTGTCGCTCGACTGAAATCGCAGGACATTCATGAACATTCTATTGTCGCCCTAAATACACTGTGGTTGTTGTCGTTTGCAAAAAGTATAAACGCACTCCAGCGATAGTTTACACTCGGGACAATGGAGGAAGAAGCAGCTTTAATAAGGCTAAACAGTGTCTCCTTGGACAGCAGCACCATCAAATGTATCACTATTCCAACAATATAAACTCAAAGGTATCATTAACAGGAGTTCCTACATACCTTTGGAATACTGTTTCACTACCTGGTCATATGTAACACCAGCAGAACAGACACGCTGCACTACCTGGTCATATGTAACACCAGCAGAACAAACACACTGCACTACCTGGTCATATGTAACACCAGCAGAACAGACACACTGCACTACCTGGTCATATGTAACACCAGCAGAACAAACACACTGCACTACCTGGTCATATGTAACACCAGCAGAACAGACACGCTGCACTACCTGGTCATATGTAACACCAGCAGAACAAACACACTGCACTACCTGGTCATATGTAACACCAGCAGAACAAACACACTGCACTACCTGGTCATATGTAACACCAGCAGAACAGACACACTGCACTACCTGGTCATATGTAACACCAGCAGAACAAACACACTGCACTACCTGGTCATATGTAACACCAGCAGAACAGACACACTGCACTACCTGGTCATATGTAACACCAGCAGAACAAACACACTGCACTACCTGGTCATATGTAACACCAGCAGAACAAACACACTGCACTACCTGGTCATATGTAACTCCAGCAGAACAGACACACTGCACTACCTGGTCATATGTAACACCAGCAGAACAGACACACTGCACTATCTGGTCATATGTAACACCAGCAGAACAGACACGCTGCACTACCTGGTCATATGTAACACCAGCAGAACAGACACACTGCACTACCTGGTCATATGTAACACCAGCAGAACAGACACGCTGCACTACCTGGTCATATGTAACACCAGCAGAACAAACACACTGCACTACCTGGTCATATGTAACACCAGCAGAACAGACACACTGCACTACCTGGTCATATGTAACACCAGCAGAACAAACACACTGCACTACCTGGTCATATGTAACACCAGCAGAACAGACACGCTGCACTACCTGGTCATATGTAACACCAGCAGAACAAACACACTGCACTACCTGGTCATATGTAACACCAGCAGAACAAACACACTGCACTACTTGGTCATATGTAACACCAGCAGAACAAACACACTGCACTACTTGGTCATATGTAACACCAGCAGAACAAACGCACTGCACTACCTGGTCATATGTAACACCAGCAGAACAGACACGCTGCACCACACTGGTCATATGTAACACCAGCAGAACAAACGCACTGCACTACCTGGTCATATGTAACACCAGCAGAACAAACACACTGCACTACTTGGTCATATGTAACACCAGCAGAACAGACACACTGCACCACACTGGTCATATGTAACACCAGCAGAACAAACGCACTGCACTACCTGGTCATATGTAACACCAGAAGAACAGACACGCTGCACTAACTGGTCATATATAACTTCCTTGCCTTCTTGTTTTTAGAGTGAATCAGCCTTTAGCTGTATTCGCTTGCAAAGTCTTGCAGTTGGAGCGTGTAGCACAGACATCTTACTTAGAACATTACAGACCTTGAAATCTCAATTTAAATCTTAATCACTGAACACTATCAGTGTGTTACATTTCAAATATTACATGTTTTATTTTACCTAATACTATTATACTAGAATATATCAGCTCTTCTTTTGCAGACTGAACAGCTGTGACCTCACAGATGAGTCCTGTGATATTGTGGCCTCAGCTCTCCAGTTATCAAACTCACCCCTGAGAGATCTGGACCTCAGCTACAATAAACTGAGAGATTCAGGAGTGAAGCTGCTCTGTGATGGACTGATGAGTCCAAACTGTAAACTACAGAGACTGGGGTGAGTAGTACTGTGTGATTTTAACTAAACAGAATCAGTGATTATATCTCTATGCAGAGAAATATAAAAATCTCTTTCTCTCTCTGTTTACTCCTCTTTCCACAAGCATTCTTCATTCAGAATTAATTGTGGAATGTGCTGCAAATTAGTTTTTGTTTGTTGAAAATGTTTATTTTCCTTAGACTCTTTGTTCTTTTTAAAACCTGTTAGGATTCTGAGTCTTGTCTGTTTGCATTAGTTATTTCTGTTCCTTGTTGTTTATTATTTTTCATTATTTTTGTTAATTATTGTATTCATGTATTTCTCTGTACTCATGTTTATTATTTATTAGTGTACTTACTTTCGTGCTTGTTGTTTGTGTTCACTGTTTCATTCCATATTCCAGTTTCTGTTCACGTAGTTGCGTTTATGTCACTCCCCGGTCTTCGTCTCACTTTTCGGGAGCCTTCGGGTGTTTTTCGGTCCTCTCTGTATTTCCCCTGACTAACTAGTTGTTCCACTCATTGTTTATATTACTAATTAACACTAACAACTTCTAACAGCTTAGTTTAGGTCTTTCACTAATCCACTAATTACTAACGCTTAGTTGTCACTCTTTTTCTGCAATTCTATCTTTCAATTATCTACTTTACGTTTCCTCCTTACTACTGATATCTTACGTCCGCTATCCACTAACTCTCTTATCGTATGCACGTGTCTTCAACACTCCCGGTCATGTCTTGTCTATTCGTTTGCATACTTAGTCCAGTCCGAGTCTTCCGTGTTTCCCTCATTATTCTATCATTGTTCCCCTCATTGTATCATTGTCTGTACCTGTGAGTCTTCCCTGTTACTCCTCCAAATCGCACCTGATTCCCCTTGAGTTAAGTGTTCCCCATCTATATATACCCTTCAGTCTCACTTGTCCCTTGTCAGAACGTTGATCGATTTTCCCAGTACCTACGCCTTTCTAAGCCTGTGACTATTTGTGAATTCCGAGACACCCTTCCGTTTGATTTCGAGTTTTGCCTGCCGATTTTGTTTGTTTGCCTTTCTGCCTTTTTGGATTTATTGACCTTTGCTTTCGTTTTTTTACTACGCCTCTGCCTACCCCCTTGTACCTTTGCCTATATGATTTCCTGGTTTTGATCGCGCACAAGCGGCCCCGGGCGAGATGGAATTGCGGTCAGGAGTTAGTCACGCTTTCCTACTACCAGCTGACGGGGCTGTGTAGCAGTGAATTCTCAAGCGGTTGCTACATGGGGAATTTAATAACATAGGGGTACAATTGGTTACCAAATTGGGAGAAAACAGGGGGAAAAAATCTGAAATCAAATTCAGTTAAAATAGAAGTTTAAATTAATCGGTTTTTTGAATCGTATTGAAAATCTTATGCACGACGAATCCCCAAGACTGTAGGCTATTTGAAGAACAATAAATGCAATATTCACTGGACATCTTTTAGAACTTTTTTCAGTCAAAACCATTCCATTTACTTAGTCTATAGATGAAGAGAGCTGTATTATAATGTTCCACCTGTCTCATGATCCAGACATCTGGAGCTCTTTTTCAGCACTCCAAATGTCCGTCTGAAGTGAGCGTTTTCGGGAATTTTCCACTGAATGACAATTCACGCATTAAGGCCAGTTAATAGTCCAGCGACAGTGTCGCTCGACTGAAATTGCAGGACATTCATGAACATTCTATTGTCGCCCTAAATACACTGTGGTCGTTGTCGTTTGCAAAAAGTATAAACGCACTCCAGCGACAGTTTACACTCGGGACAATGGAGGAAGAAGCAGCTTTAATAGGCTACATCTCATTATGTCTCCTGCTTTTTTAAAAATAAACTTTATGAATGTCAATTTCGAGGGCACCGTATATTGTTTGAAATATCATTCACCATGTGTCTTTCATACAGTTGTAGGCTATGTGGGTTTTTATGGAGGATTATTCAACCCAAAATGAAAATGAAAACGAAAATGAAAACGAAAACGAAAATGAAAATGGAAAATGAAAATGGAGGATTATTCAGCCCAAAATTAAAATTAAAATTAAAATCTTTTCATTTTCGTTTTAATTTTCATTATCATTTTCATTATCGTTTTCATTTTCATTTTCATTTTCATTATCGTTTTCATTTTCATTTTCATTATCGTTTTCATTTTCATTATCGTTTTCATTTTCATTTTCGAACTGTACTATCTATGCAAATGAGGGGGTATGGTCAAGCAAGCAGGGTGGGCCTCATACAGGTTTAGTGCAGTAGCACTTAATGAACACTAGGGGGAGCATAGCATAGGGATGGGTAACAGTCTATGCTTGATTCTATGCTGTCAGGGCACTCATACGTTTTAATGTATGAAATGATGAAGAATCTGAGCAGTGTTATAAAGTATTCTTGTTTTATGAAAGAAACGGAGCTAGCTAGCCAGCGCTACGCTGTGTAGGCTATAGGTCAAACCTGCGAGGTGGAAAATCCAGGTTCAGAAAGTGAAAGATTGCAATAATTTGTTGCAATCACCTGGATTTGCTAATTATCACAATTCTTCAGCCAAGAGGTAGGAGCTAACTAGGCTAATTAGTGAAATCGTGAGTTCATGGGTGGAAGAAACACGGCAGGACTTTTACTTTCTGACCCCTGGAATTTCCACCTCTGCAAACCTGGTAGTAGCCTACGATAGGCTACATTGTGCCAGGTTAAACGTTGGATTGGATGGTTGTGTTGTAGCTACTGCTGGAAATAAATTAAATCCTCTCTTAAAATAAATGAAAAGACCGCAAATGAGTCACTGGACCGTTTATTTTAACCTGGCTCCGATAGATCTAGCTAGCCTACTTCAAACGAACATTAAAGCATAGCTTCTAAAAGCTAGCTAGATTCATGACGGTCGTCAAAAAATATGGTCGCAAATATGAATAGGCTAGGGAATGAAAGGTGCTGACAGCTGAAAATGGAACGCACAAAATTGTGCTATGACGTTTTATTCTATCCGGTTGTTTTAATACACATCGGAGCTAGAATCCTGAAAAATAAACAAGAATGTCTAAACTTGGAACCTGCCAAGTGTGTCGTTGTTTTTTCCCTGAGGGAATTTCACGAAGCAGAGGTGTAGCCTAGCTACTAAACGAGATTAAGGGGTTAGACAGCTAATTTGAATTTCCACCCTGGATTTTCTGTATATCACAAAGCCGACTCACTTTCAAATACATTAATGTCTCGATAGACTTTTAGAAGCTATGCTTAATGTTCGTTTGAAGTAGGCTAGCTAGATCTATCGGAGCCAGGTTAAAATAAACGGTCCAGTGACTCATGGCACACACATGAAGTGTGTAATACAGTAAACACAATTAACGGTAGATAGATGGGTAACATAAACACTTATGAGAGCTATTTTAGGATAATAATAAACAGCTAGCAAGCTCAATTTAAGATTCAACCCTGGATTTTTTGTATGACGAAGCCGACTCACTTTCAAATAGCCTACATTAACATTTCTCATTTTGCATAACATATAGAATAGAATCTGGCTGTCGATAGACTTTTTGAAGCAATGCCTTAATGTTCACTTAAAGTACCGGAGCCAGGTTAAAAGTTTAAACGATCCAGTGACTCATTTGCGATCTTTTCATTTATTTTAAGAAATGATTTCACAACACAACCATCCAATCCAACGTTTAACATGGCACAATGTAGCCTATCGTAGGCTACTACCAGGTTTGCAGAGGTGGAAATTCCAGGGGTCAGAAAGTAAAAGTCCTGCCGTGTTTCTTCCACCCATGAACTCACGATTTCACTAATTAGCCTAGTTAGCTCCTACCTCTTGGCTGAAGAATTGTAATAATTAGCAAATCCAGGTGATTGCAACAAATTATTGCAATCTTTCACTTTCTGAACCTGGATTTTCCACCTCGCAGGTTTGACCTATAGCCTACGCAGCGTAGCGCTGGCTAGCTAGCTCCGTTTCTTTCATAAAACAAGAATACTTTATAACACTGCTCAGATTCTTCATCATTTCATACATTAAAACGTATGAGTGCCCTGACAGCATAGAATCAAGCATAGACTGTTACCCATCCCTATGCTATGCTCCCCCTAGTGTTCATTAAGTGCTACTGCACTAAACCTGTATGAGGCCCACCCTGCTTGCTTGACCATACCCCCTCATTTACATAGATAGTACAGTTCGAAAATGAAAATGAAAACGATAATGAAAATGAAAACGATAATGAAAATGAAAATGAAAACGATAATGAAAATGAAAATGAAAATGAAAACGATAATGAAAATGAAAATGAAAACGAAAACGAAAATGAAAAGATTTTAATTTTGGGCTGAATTGGGCTCCATTTTCATTTTCCATTTTCATTTTCGTTTTCGTTTTCATTTTCATTTTCGTTTTCATTTTCATTTTAATTTTGGGTTGAATAATCCTCCATAGGTTTTGGACGCGGTAGCAAATAATAAAATGTTTGTAAATAAACTTCAACATTGATGCAACTCCTTATATTGCTGTTATCTAACGTTATTTAGTAGGCAAACATGGAGGGGATATGTTAGGGATACAAGACGCGTCGCCACTCGTTGGGGGAGCAGCCGGCAATTCTCTTGTTAGAGAACTGAGTTTCAAGGATGTGGAGTAGGCTAGCCTTCACTCGCTACATGAGAATGCCACTGATCAAATGGGCTACTGTCACTCGTTGCACAAAGTGGACAAACAGGCAAACGCATAGCCTAGGCTACTGCTAATAATATGAGAGCTATAACTAAGTTACTGTTAAAGCAAATAACTTTAATGCATTCGCAGGCGTAGCCTACATAAGCGTAGCCTGCTAGCAACAAATGTGTCTTTGTAACCATTCACATTCACAATAGGCTATTGGTAACTTTGTAAGTGAGCTGCTTCCGGTTTTTGGATTGCATCTCAACACGGTCTAGCTCAGCATCAATTGGTGAAATTACATTGTTATTAATAATATTAATATTTGTAAATTGTGCTAATTTATAATGCTATTCACATGCTTGCTAGGTAGGTATGCCATGGATAGGTAGGCTACCCCATGACCGCACTTAAAAGTTTTCCAACAAAAAATAAATCTGTCAGCGTCCATTGTAGACTACAAGCAGTTAGCTTATGTGCTAGCTAGTTATTATAATTTAGTTTTTTGCTAACTAGTAAGTCGACAGCTCGAGCGAAGGCTCCGTTGTCAGAGACAAAGGTTATCGTAACAACAGAGGCAGCGACAAGGTCAAAGTTGAATTTATTTTATGTCTGAGCGACATCTTCAGCGACCGTTGCAGCGACCACGGCACGACACGACAGTCGCCCAAAGTATTAACCAAATGTCGGTGCGACCGGCAGCATCCATCGCATGTCGTCAGTCGCAGCAACACTTTGTGGCTGGACTATAAACTGCCCTTTAGGTGTGAATGCCAATTAGCGCATTAGGCATGATATGGATCCCTATCAGCAAAGGTTTTAATGGATAGCCATTGTCCCCTAACAGAAGATCCCCCCCAGGAAGTGTGAGGGGGAGCCCTAGCAGAGGATCAGGCGCAACAGAAAGGGTGTCTAAAAGTGAATTCCGAAACGGAATCCACCACAAACATGAACGCTTGTCCGTGAGGAGGGAGGACAGGAATAAAGACAGGGAGAGGGAACGTACCTCACACTCTCAGGAGAGCGAACAAGTAGAGGTATTAAAATGGAGGAGAAATAATAGCAACCCCGAAACCGAGGGGCGAGTACACTCGTAGGCTTGAGTGTGAAATAAAAATAAAGAGGGAAATAATCTCTCACTCCTGAAGCTGGAGCACAAATAGAGAGACGATGGTAGAAAATAAAACAGCCCGGAAACCTGGGCGATCTAGGCTCGTAAAGACGAGAAAATAAATACAGAATAGCCAAAAGAAAGACCTCTCTCTTTCTCCAAAGGGAGTAGAGCAACAGAGAGGAGAAAAACTAAATAAACGGTAAAGAAAAGCAGTCTCCGAGAGACTAGCAAGGAAACGCGAACGAGGACAGCAAAGGGACACGAAAACAGATCCTAAGAATATAAGTGCAGCCAGGGCAAGTCCCGCGTTAACCCAAAGCAAAGCGATGGGGCAAAGTGGTCTCCACTGAATGCCTAAACCTATACCTCACTGGCTACAAGTGTTATGACAGCAAAACAACACTGAAGCACTGGAAGAAGGAAATGCCAAGCCTTTTATAGCCCGCAGGAAACTCGAATCAGGTGCGAGGGAAAATAATAGCGAACGCAAAACCCCGGAGCGGACTAACGAAAGGTGAGGCAAGAGCGCCCTCATGCCGCCAGAAGGGAGAACGACCGCAGAAACTAAACAAGGCTGCCAAAACCGTGACAGGAAGATTACAGGAAATATTGGCCAATATAGAGTCATAGCTTGATCCAGGATAATTTGTGAGTACATGTGTAACATTATATGTAGCATCGTAAGTCACCGGGATGTTGATGGATTGGCAGAACTCCAGGAACTCCAGGAAATTCAAAGTTCGCTGTGAACTCCTGACAGGTGTGATGGGCACTTGAATGTATTCAGTGCATATAGGAATGCATATAGGGACAGCAGGAATTAGTCTCCAGCTCAGCTGCCAGGAGATGATAGAAGGTTGTTAAAACCTGGCAGGATAAATGCAATTTAAGGCGGCATTCCCCTTCGCAGAGGGACAGTTATGTGGTCCATGACAGTTATGGACCCTTTTATTATTATACATTTTTTGGTTAGTATACATATTCACATTGTAATCTTGATATTTTTATGCATTTTTGTGCGAGCCCCTGTGTATAACAGACAGGAGGAGGGTGTACGTGCATTGTGCACAAGCCTATGTTGACGGATATTAGGCTACTGTCTTAATATTGCGCCATTAAAATAACATTGAAACAACTGCGACATGACCAGGTTTGTGGTGGTTTTAGTGCAAATGCTTTTTGCTGCCTCAAAATAGCACTATATCAAAGTTAGCCTGGCCACACCATCTTAAGACCATCCCGCCCAGTTCTTGCTATTTAAACAATGTGAGTGCTGCATGGCAGTAAAATGACAACTGCATCAGTCTGAAACTGGCAAAGACACTAGCGTTTGGGTTACCGCCGCTTAGCACCGAGTGTAAGAGAGAGCCCTATATGTGCAGTGCTACAAAAAAAAGGGTGTGCGAGAATTCAGAGAGAGAACTTCTCAAGTTTGAGATGCATGTTGTAAATGCACTTTCACACAATTATTCTTGTTCTCTGTCATTATAATTATGAAGTAATAGGCTACACTTGTTTTGTGTACCAATTTGATGCTTAATGTGGTAACTGGTCTCAGGCAGTCTCTCCCTCAGTGAGTATAGCATTTTAGCCAACTTCCGTCTTTTCCGATGCGATCATCATCCGATTATGAGTATCAGGGCCCCCTGTACAGATACAAGTACAATTACGAGTATAGTGAGGTCGAGCAGTCGCTGAAAAGTCGCAACATCTACATTGGATTTACTAAACGGTCGCAATGGGTAAAAATCGCTATTAGGATGTAATTTGCGGGTGGGATGTCACTGTGCGACTTTCCTTTTGACGCATAGTTAAATGTGTTCATGCATATGTATAACTGGAGTGAAAGTGCTAAAGCAGGGTGGCAATTATGTAAATTAGGCCAATTAAGTATTCCGTCTGATTTACTAAAGCAGGCATTAATAGCGACTCTCCACTTTGCGTGAGAGTTTTTAGATCTCCTGAAAGCAGGCGTAATTTGTCTGCACTGATATACAACCCCTGGCAAAAATGATTGAATCACCACACTTAGAGGATGTTCACCCGGCTTTTTTTACTTCGTAGCAAATAAACAAATCACAGATATGACACAAAACTATTTTTGTTTAATAGCTGAACATTCTGGCTTTGTGAAACATACCTCAAACAAATTAAATTAAATTATTTTAATTAATGGCATATTTTTTTTACAGATCAAGTAGAGGAAAAAATTATGGAATCACTCAATGTTGAGGAAAAGATTATGGAATCATCAACAAAAACAAATATAGCTGCAAGCAGCGATTTCCGGGGACCGTGAGGAATCAGCGGCATTTGTCAAACGCAGAAACCGCAAAATGGTAGACAACTCTACACAGGGTTGACCCAAAATACAAATATTTGTTTCTAATCAGGGCTTTTGCCATTGCTGATGGTATCTTTACCCGATCCGGTAAGGGCTTGCGTATTAAGTCTTTTAAGTACACGTGAAACAGTGAACAGTTAATACTGTTACATTTCTTAACTTTTGCAATAAAAAGGTGTTTCTTAATGTGAAAACAACATTAAAAGAAGCATAGCATTTGCACAATAGTTTTGCCAAACATTAACCAAGCCATTGGTACCAAGCCGGAATTGACCACATACACATGGAAAGCCAATACTGTATCCACTAGGCCTAAGCAGGTTAACAGAAATGAGCAGGCCAAATAAGACTTGTGTGTTGCGGTATCACATTGTTTTGGCTTACTGACTTCATAATTCAAACAGATAACTGGTAATATTGTGAAATTTCCTAGCCTTTGCAATAAAAAGAACATTCTTACAATGACGTGCACATTGTGTGCCTCAAAAAAAACTCGGGAACAGGTGGGGATCGAACCACCAACCTACTACACGGCAGTCAAATGCCTTAACCACTAAGCTACAGGAACTTTCACAGTTGGTATAGTAGGTAGACGGCCTGTTAAGCAGAGATATTGTACTTGGCGGATGGCATACCTGCCATCCCAACATTTGTATTTCTTTAGTGCCACCACGGAGATTGATTGGGTTTAAACTGCAGGGCTCAAGTCTTGATCTAACTCTCAATCAACCCACCAAGTTTCAGAACTTTATATCAAACGGTTTTAGAAGTACTAGCATTTGTGCGATAAGCCACGCCCAATGCAAAATCCATTGGCTTCTCATTCGGCCAATTTTTGACATACACCTTAGTAACGTAATGTGTGTATGTAGGGAAGCGATTTGAGTACCTTGAACAGGTTTCGTGCAAATTGGTCAAATTCTGTAGGAGGAGTAGCATTTTAAGTGTTTTACAAAAAATGCTAATTAGTGGAAAATCGAAGAAGGCAGACTTCATGGTTTCTTGAGGCAAATTTGTTGGGCAGGAGTAGCGGGATGTGTCCACCAACTTATGTGACTGTAGATCAAACGGGGCGTCGGCAGTGGGCGTGTCAATGCTTTTAAGTGAATTTTTAAATATTTTCTTATATTTGGATCTCTATAGCGCCACCACATGGCTCGATTGGGTTGAAACTGGAGACGTCAGGTCCTGATGTTACTCTTAAAAGAATTTCCAAGTTTCATAACTTTCTGTGAAATGGTTTTGGAATTATTAGCATTTTTGTGATAAGCCACGCCCACTGAATATTTATTGGCTCGTCATTCGGCCATCTTTTAAAATATCAAAATTCTGTATATAGGTTTTATGAGGCATGGTGTAAGGAGTGTGTTTACCAGGTTTCATGTAAATTGGTCAAAATTTATAGGAGGAGTAGTATTTTAAGTGTTTTACAAGTAATGCTAATTAGCGGAAAATCCAATAGGGCTAACTTGATGGTTCTGTGAGGCAAATTTGTTCAGTATGAGCAGACGGACCTCTATCCCACATTTTGTGACTCTAGATAAAACGGGGCGTATGCAGTGGGCGTGTCAATGATTTTTAGTGAATTTTTAAATATTTTCTTATATTTGGATCTCTATAGCGCCACCACGTGGTTCGATTGGGTTGAAACTGTAGAGGTCAATTCCACATGTTACTCTTAATAGATCTACCGGGTTTCATAACTTTCTGTCAAATGATTTTGGAATTATCAGCATTTTTGTGATAAGTCACGCCCATTGAAAATTAATTGGCTCGTCATTCGGCCATCTTTTAAAATATCACAATTTTGAATATAAATTTTATGAAGCATGGTCTAAGGAGTTCTTGTCCCACGTTTCATGTAAATTGACCAAATTTTGTAGGAGGAGTAGTATTTTAAGTGTTTTACAAGTAATGCTAATTAGCGGAAAATCCAATATGGCTGACTTCATGGATCCTTGAGGTAAATTTGTTCAACATGAAGCAGAGGGACCTGTATACCACATTTTGTGACTTTAGGTCAAACGGGGCATCGGCAGTGGGCGTGTCAATGATTTTTAGTGAATTTTTAAATATTTTCTTATATTTGGATTGATATAGCGCCACCACGTGGCTCGATTGGGTTAAAACTGTAGGGGTCTATTCCTCATGTTACTCTTAATAGATCTACCAGGTTTCATAACTTTCTGTCAAATGATTTTGGAATTATCAGCATTTTTGTGATAAGTCACGCCCATTGAAAATTAATTGGCTCGTCATTCGGTCATCTTTTAAAATATCAAAATTCTGAATATAACTTTTATGAAGCATGGTCTAACGAGTTTGTGTACCTCGTTTCATGTAAATTGGCCAAATTTTGTAGGAGGAGTAGCATTTTAAGTGTTATACAAAAAATGCTAATTAGCGGAAAATCCAATATGGCTGACTTCATGGATCCTTGAGGTAAATCTGTTCAGCATGAGCAGAGAGACCTGTACACCACATTTTGTGACTCTAGGTCAAACGGGGCGTCGCCAGTGGGCGTGTCAATGTCACAATATTAACACGTACACTACAGCGCCACCAACTGGCCTATCGCCACGAAATTCGGTGTGAGCTTGTATGATGACAACTTCTAACAACTTACCAAGTTTCATGCTAATAAGCCAAGCGGTTAAGGAAAACCTCAAAGAAGTAATAAATGAGTACATTTAAGCAAAAATGTCGGCAAATTCAAGATGGCGCCCACCAAATTAGTAAAGTTCTATGATCCAAATCCGGCTCTTTGTCACTGTAGCAAGTTATACATCTCTGCAAAGGAACTGTGATTTTTAGTGAATTTTTTTATATTTCTTTATATTTGGAACTCTATAGCGCCACCACATGGATAGATTGGGATAAAACTGTACATGTCTAGTCCTAATGGGACTCTTAAAAGACCTACCAAGTTTCATAGCTTTCTGTCAAATCGTTTTGGAATTATTAGCATTTTTGTGATAAGCCACGCCCAGTGAAATTTCATTGGCTCGTCATTCGGCCATATTTGAAAATATCAAAATTCCAAATATAACTTTTATGAGACATGGTCTAAGGAGTATGTAAACCGAGTTTCATCTCAATTGGTCAAATTTTGTAGGAGGAGTAGCATTTTAAGCGTTTTACAAAAAATGCTAATTAGCAAAAAATCCAATATGGCGGACTTGATGGGTCCTTGAGGCAAATTTGTTCAGAATGAGCAAATGGACATGCATACCAAATTTTGTGACTCTAGGTGAAACGGGGCGTCGGCAGTGGGCGTGTCAATGTCAAAATTTTGTCACGTGCACTACAGCGCCACCAGGTGTTCAATCTGCGTCATAATATAATGGATTCAAGAGTTTGGGAATCCCAACAAGCGTGCCAAGTCTGGTGATTCTAGGACAAACCAGCTCATGGGAATTTTAGGTGAAAGGGGAGAAAAAAAAAAAAAAAGAATCTGAACAAAAACAATAGGGTACCTGCAGCTTCGCTGCACGGTCCCCTAATTAATACTTTGTTGCTCCTCCTCTGGCTTTTATGAAGGCCTGAATTCTTTGAGGCATGGACTTTACTAATAAAAACAATATTCTCCATCAAGCTGGTTCCAACTTTCTCGAATAGCGGTTGCAGATCAGCTTTGCAGGATGGAGCCTTGTCATGGACCAATTTTTTTAATTTCCACCATAAATTTTCAATCGGATTGAGATCCGGACTGTTTGCTGGCTATGTCATTGAGTTGATATGCCTTTCCTGAAAAAAGGCTTTAACACTCTTTGCTCTGTGGCAAGATGCATTATCATCCTGAAAAATGACTTCATCATCACCAATCCTATTTTCTATCGATGGAATGAGAAAAGTGTCCAAAATTTCAATGTACATCTGTGCATTGACTGTTGAGGTAATGATTGCCATCTCCCCTGGTCCTTTACCTGACATGCAACCCCATATCATAAATGACTGAGGAAATTTGATTGCTTTCTTCAGGCAGACATCTTTATATGTTTCATTAGAACGGCACCAGACAAAAGTTCCAGCATCATCTCCTTGGCCAATGCAGATTTGTGATTCATCACTGAATATCACTTTCATCCAATCATCCACACTCCATGATTGCTTCTCTTTAGCCCACTGTAACCTTGTTTTTGTCTGTTTAGGTGTTAGTGCTGGTTTTTGTTTGGCTTTTCTATATGTAAATCCCATTTTATTCAGCCGTTTTCTTAGTTTTGTCACAAACATTGACTCCTGTTTCCGCCCATTTGTTTTTCATTTGTTTTGTTGTGCATTTTCTATTTTCAAGGCATATTGCTTTGAGTTTTCTATCCTGATGCTTTGACGTCTTCCTTGGTCTATCCGTATGTTTTCCTTTTATAACCTTCATATTTTGTTTATACTTGCACCACATTTTAGACACAGCTGACTGGGAACAACCAACATCTTTTGCCACACTCCGTGTTGGATTTCCTTCTTGAGTTTTATAATCCTTTCCATTGTTTCAACTGACAACTCTCTTGTTGGGGCCATGTTTCCTTTCAATTAGCCAAGTCCAACAGCTCGTTAAGGTCTGTAAGCACTCTCTTTTAACTGCAGACTAATTAGCATTTTTAGACTTGTGCCGGTATTTGTTTTAGAAATGCAACTTACAAGGTGATTCCATCATTTTTTCCTCCACATTCAGTTATTCCATCATTTTTTCCTCTACTTCATCTGGAAAAAAATATGCCATTAATTTAAATAATTTAATTTCATTTGTTTGAGGTATGTTTCATGAAGCCAGAATGTTCACCATAAATTATTCCATAATTTCTACCAGGGGTTGTAGCCTATAGCTCACACACAGGATGCAAGAGAAGGGTGTCAGGCTGTAGGACGAATGCATCCTCTAATGCATAGCACTCGAAAGGAGATAGGATTTAAAACATGTTTCACACATGTTTCTACTAATCACTTCTCACGTTCAGATATAGGATGATATGACATTATATTTGTTTTACTGAAAGGACTTATATTGCAGTCAAATATTGCAAAGCAACTATTATAAAAACGCAGTTCTGAATTTAAACCATTGTTGTGCCTATATGCGTTCAGTAGGGCTTACAGTATAATGAATTGTGAATGCAGTTACCTTCCGATGCTCTGTGGTCTTCTTTCGTCACAAGTTCACCTGTGTCTATTCCTCCCACTCCCACGCCTTTCTCATTTTGCTTCTATCGGTGTTAATAGGCCATTCTTTCTTTAGTTGGACCTCTACCTGTGTCATTTCCCCGCATTATGTTGTAGGAAAGTTTTTTCTAAAATCACACCATCTTTTCTTTACATCCACTCAGCCTCATAAATTAATTCTCTATGTGATGTCATTCCAAAATTCTCATCTCAGTTATTGTTGTATATGCTGTAATACAGCGTTGTGTACCTCGTAAATTAAAGTTTTATTTTTACTGTGGTTATATCGCGACTTGTGCCTGCATGGTTTCTCCGTATCCATTTATTAGCGCATTGTTATAGATATATCCTACCGCATATTTATGTGTCTCCTACCGCAAAAATAGTGAATGGGGGCGTTTAATTCCTTTGATTGCGTAATTAGCACAAGTGATAGTAAATTGGTCGTTAATGTGGCGGTATCTGCGACCGCAAAAAAAATTGCAATATAATTTATAGTTTTACGCTGCGACTGTGTCCTTAGTAAATCCGGCCCCTAGCGTTCATGGCTGTTTTATAGTCACTTTTCAGTCCTTCTGTGAATCAGCCCTCCAGACGTTAGACCAGCAGGGCATAACACAATATAAGAAAGGGGGCTATTTGAGTCAGAATCATATCTGTAGAACTGTCAGAGTTCAGTCCAGCAGGACGTATAATTCTCAGGTCCAAAGTGCTGCAGTTGGCGAGTGTAGCAGACATCTTCATAGCATCGCAGACCTTGAAATTTCAATTTAAATCTTCATCACTGAACTCTATCAGTGTTACATTTCAAATCTGACATGTTTTATTTTACCTAAAATTATTATACTATAATATCAACTCTTCTTTGGACACTGAACACTGTCACTGTTTTATTTAAATTATGACGTGTTATATTACACAATTTAATTTAACTATATCAACTCTTCTTTTGCAGACTGAACAGCTGTGACCTCACAGATGAGTCCTGTGACATTATGGCCTCAGCTCTCCAGTCATCAAACTCACCCCTGAGAGATCTGGACCTCTGCTACAATGACCTGGGAGATTCAGGAGTGAAGCTGCTCTGTGATGGACTGATGAGTTCAAACTGTAAACTGCAGAGACTGGGGTGAGTAGTACTGCGTGATCTTAACTAAGCAGAATCAGTGATTATAGCTCTATGCGGTGAAATATAAAAAGCTCTTTCTCTCTCTATTTAGTCCTCTTTCCACAAGCATTCTTTCCTTGTCCGCATTAGTCTCATCCCTGTCTTTTTACTCCTTCATCACTGTAAAGAAAAGCAGGATATAGCCTTATGAGTCTTAGGGTTGCCAGGTTTGTGTTTCCTGACCAGAATGTAAGGTAAGCAGTGTAGTGAGGTTTGGTCACTTTTATTCAGAATTAAAGGGTAAGTTCGCTATTTTGGACCTTGGACCCTATTTGCGGTCTGTCTTCCATGAACCTGACACATTGAGTCCATTTTTTCGCTGATCGGTCCAGTATTGAGTTCGCTACAGATTTCCTGTAGGCTCTCACTGGGCTACAATAGAAGTAAACGGGGCAATTATAAATGTTATGGAAAAACAACGATAAATGTGCTTTTATAGCTCAGTGTGTATTCTTACGGTCTCAGTATGCTCTCCTGTGAAATGTAGGCTATCGCAAACGCAAACCGAACGTTGAAACAACAGTTCCATTTGAAACAGAACTATTTCTCCGACCGCACTACCTCGCACTGACTTCGGATAACATTACCTGCGCAACTTCAGCCTCTCTCTCTTCTCTTGCTCTCTTATCATCCATCTCTTGTAGTTCCGTGTCCGTGTATTCTGGCTCAAATCTGTAGCCAGTAACGTCAGTCAAAATCTAATTCTTCGTCTTCGTAATCATTATAGTAATCCATCATCCAAGTTTTTTTGTGCAAAGTGTAGCCTACGTTGCTGCAGGTAAACAAACGCAGACTGCTCACCTAGATAGTTTCGTAAACGGCCGGCACACCTTCCCGCTCCCCTACCCCCGACACATAGTACTCCGCGGGAGCAGCGAAAACAAGCAACAGAGAAATGCTTACTTCCAAGACATGCCAAGCACGTAAAAATGTTCGGATTGAGATGCATTTCACAGGAGAGCATACTGAGACCGGTAACAATACACCCTGAGCTTCCCGTCTCATTTATTGTACATGAAAGCACATTTATCGTTGTTTTTCCATAACATTTATAATTGCCCCGTTGACTTCTATTGTAGCCCAGTGAGAGCCTACAGGAAATCTGTAGCGAACTCAATACTGGACCGATCAGCGAAAAAATGGACTCAATGTGTCAGGTTCATGGAAGACAGACCGCAAATAGGGTCCAAGGTCCAAAATAGCGAACTTACCCTTTAATTAAGTTCAACACTCAATTAGAATTCTATACGTCAGTAGAGCCCAACTTAGTGAAATAACATAGACATGACAATGGGTTGGAAAAATGACATATGTTTTATTGGCTACAACTATGAATATGTGAATAATAGAAACAATAATTGATATAACATTCTATGACTTAATCTTAATCAGAGGAAATTATAATTATGTGATTGCTACATATAGAAGCTAACAGTCCTACCATTAACAAAGGTTAGTTTGTGTTATGGGTTAATGACATGCTAAGCTATATTTTGTGGTTGGCTCGTTTTATCAGTCTCATAAATATAAAGTTTTAACAGTGTAAAACTATAACGTCAGGGAAATTGGCTATTCCCGACCGAAACGCGCATAGCAAAACAAAATGCAAACAACAGTAGGAACCAGCAGTAAAATAACCTCAATTGGGAATTACAGGTTTTATGCTAGCCTATCAATTGATGTCAGTGCTAAATAAAATGCGTTTCAATACTTAACGGTAACAAAAGGTGGCCAATCCCGATTCCGTAAGTGATGTCAGCTCGTCAGCTGGTCCAAGGTCCCGGCAGGTGTGTGGACTCCTGGAGACTTCTTCACCGAAGTCGGGTCGCGACAGGTTTCCAGTCAGGTCGACGTGGACGTGCAGAGATCTCCACTTGGGTCCGGCCGCAAGGGTGACAGTAGAGGAATAGTTTTAAGAAATGTGTCCTCAAAACAGCTGCTGAGAATAAACCAGCTTGGTTTATTCTGTGGACGGTGGCAGGCCAACTCTGTCTCGGTGATCAGGCGAGATGCGGGTTGGGAAACGCAGAAATCCGTCAGGGTTTCAGTGGTGCGTCTGGTAGGGGTAAGACTGCGTCTTTCCCATCAGAGCAAAGTTGGTAAAGTTCCATGGGTTTTTATGCTCAAAAGTCACTGACAAGTCCCAATTGGTAGATGGCTTTAGGGCACCCATACAATTGATTGGCTCATTTCCTTGGAACCATCAATAAACACAGATGGCTCAGCCTTTTACAATCACCTCAGGGTGTGCGTGTGTTAAATTGGGGTCCCCCCCTCTCCTTCTCAAAAGAGGGGGAAGTTCCTGCCCAACCCGGTGCCTGATCGATCAAGCAGTCTGTGTTCATCTCAGAGTCACATGAAGAATGTGGACAGACCCTCCATTGTGCCTCAGTTTATCAGGAGTGTTAATTGTGAATGACTCTGCAGGAGGCCCAGTCTCATGATCAGAAAGCCAGAGTCCCAAAATGTCCCTGTGTAACCATTACAGCAGTTTGTGGAAATAAAGTTTTAAATTAAGTTTTGTTCAGTAATACTCATTTGAGCATTTCGGGGCAATACAAAAAGACCGTATGTGCGTTTTTTGTTTTATTTTTTCCTCACGATACATCGTTGAGCTCACTGAAAGTCCGCTATTTTCCCATAGGAATACATTGAGCAGCAGAGACCGACCAACCTAGTGACGTCACGACCGCAGTTGGTCCAAGATGGCTGCGCCCTAGTGGAAAAAAAGCTAATTTTAACTTCTTTTTCCAGCAAATACGTGTTGGTTTGAGATTTGAACGCACGGTCATATCTAATTTAAGGTAAAAAGCTAACGAACCAGAGCCACTTTACCGAGTGCTCCATGTCCCCTTTAACCAGCAGGGAGGGGTTGCGTTCTCAGGGCA
Source organism: Synaphobranchus kaupii (assembly GCA_029718625.1). Taxonomy (NCBI): domain Eukaryota; kingdom Metazoa; phylum Chordata; class Actinopteri; order Anguilliformes; family Synaphobranchidae; genus Synaphobranchus; species Synaphobranchus kaupii. The sequence continues at coordinate 63,208,595 of CM056385.1, read as the reverse complement.
CACAAATGGGAAGGGCTGTGCCCTCAGGCACACGAATGGGAACGAATGGGGGAAAAAAACCTAAATCAAACACCATAACGAAGAGTTCAGAAACAAAACCGAACCAAAGAAAAAAGGGACTAGAACAATACATTTTCGTTTTTGAGATAAATCCTCATAGTTTTCTTTTAATTTAAACTCCTCAAAAAAAGTTTGGAAATTTGTGTTTGGTCGATCATCTCTGTTGTCACTGTATTATTAGCATTGTATCTTATATCATTGGAAAGCCTCTTCATTTCCCTTTACAATGATGTCCCATTTGTAAGGATCATGCATTTGTGGGATGAGCAGCACAGCTGATTATGTGGGTGGGGTCCCAAGTGAAATGTGCCAAATTCCCCTGCCAATGTCAAAGTGTATTCTCCTCTTGGTATTGTCTCTATTGTTTTGAGTTGTTTGGGGTATTGGATGATTGAACTCTCTATCAGTAACAAGGAACAAAGAAGACAAATTGGTAATTTTACGCTTTATTGATTGAACAAACAGTCAGGAGCCTCAGTAGCGGGTGGAAGAACCATACGCAGCCACAGCAGCCTGGCACCTCCTCCTCATGCTGGTCACCAGCCTGGTCACGTGTTTCTGTGGGAAGGCCTTCCATTCATAGAGAGAATGGAATGGCCTGCCAACAGCCCAGACCTCAACCCAATTGAATACTTGTGGGATCAGCTCGGGCGTGCTGTACGTGCTAGAGTGACTAACACAACCACGTTGGCTGACCTGCGACGAATCCCGGTTGAGGAATGGATATTTTTGTCCGGCACGGCCAGCCCAGTTGGCTGCGTCACATGACCTACACAGTACGCACTAGTGTGCACAAGGCGTTAAGGTGCATTCTCACCAAATCCGGCGACGACGCATGGGGACGCGCAGGAACCCCAAACTGGTTTGGTGAGAATCCACCTTCAGCCGCTTTGACGCACTTTGTACGCAGCTTTGTGTTTATCACAAAGTCTGGCCTTCAGCAAACTAAACTCACCTATATGACTTTTTATTTAAAGTTTAAGGAAATCAAATGTTCCCTATTGCATTTTCTTTGCCTCAGCTAATGTATGGTTTTTCTATATTATGCTCATATGTACGCCTAAGCACTTTATTTTATTTCATCTGCACTTGCATTGGATTGCTTATTTGGTTATTAAAAACATTCAAATATATTATGAGGGATGCAGCCGTTCGATATCGGCCGATTTCCCTTCCATGTGACTCAATCGGCAGTCAATGAAATTACCAATAACCTACTCTTAACCTATATATTTAATGTGCTCGTTATAATCGAACAGTATTCCTTGTTTATAGGCCTACGCTGCGTCAATCTTACAAAATAAAAAAGAAACAAAACATTCAAGGAAAATCTCAACATCTTGCAAAACGTGATAGCCTACTATGCTATCCATTTAATGCTATTCGCTTTAACTTAACTGCGCCTAATCTCGCCACTTTTTCAGAACGGATAAACACATTTTAAAAGAACGCAAAGGAACCGCTCATTTGTATTTTTTAACTCAATCGATAGACCGACCGTATGTTCCGCCTCTGTATTGAGTCCGTTTGTGTAATCAATTCCTTCAATCTCGCCATTCCATGAGCCCAAACTCGCCACGCAATTAATAAAATGAAAAGAAAAAAAATGTTTGATCAAGGCTTCTCAAGGTTCATACTAAAAGCATATTAAAAGCTGTTGAATTGCAGCCACATCCAGCGACGTTTTTGTCCATTTTCTTGAATTAAAAACTGTTCAGGTGTTCTATAGAGCTTTGTTGTTACTGCTAGCTCAGAAATGCATTTTGTTGGACTGTTTATTTTAGTTTTTTTCATTTATAGCGTATATTCTCATTGAATCATTAGGCTATAATCCTTAAAATCGGGAATTGATATCGGCCAGAAATTTTTTTTTCTTGTCTTCATTGAGCTTACCACAAGTTTGAAATATTATATACACATATTTTAAGGTCATTTGTGAATAAAAAATGGTTGAAAACTGAAAGAAATACGGAAAATGGCTTAAAAGGATAAAAAAAACGGAATTGGCCATTTATGGAAAGCGGAATTTGCCTTTTTTTAAAACGGAATCCTAGAAGCCCTACATTTGGAGTCTACAGTAAAACTCATTGCCTGTGTCTTTGTCTTGTTTATTTTATACAACCTTTTGTGCTCATCTTCATCAGAGGTGCCAAAGGAGGCCAATGTTTCTGTGTGGGCGCATGCAGATATATTTTGAGGGTGTTTTTGTATGTTTATGCATGCATGTATGATTGGTCAGCTGTATTTGTGTGTGTGTGTGTGTGTGTGTGTGTGTGTGCGCGCGCGCATGTGTGCATGTGTATGTGCATAAGCATATGTTTGTGTGTATGATTGTATGACTATTTGGGTGAGACTGTGTGTGTTTCTGAGTTTGTGTATCGTTGTGGGTCTCTATGTACATCTATTTCTGTATCGGTGTACATATCTGTGTGCACATGTACAGTACAAAGTAAAATGTGTGTGTTTAATGAGTCACATGAGGTTAGATCTATCTACTGTTTGGACATTGGTAATACTAGATGAGGGTTAGTTATGTCCTGTAAAACCATAGCATTGAAAGAGTGCGTGCTTTCTTTGTCACAGCACTGTGTGTGTGTATGTGTGTGTGCGTGTGTGTGTTTGTTTTTGCATGTGAGTTTGTGTGTATGCGTGTCCCCGGTGACAATCATTACTGGGAATAATCAGGAAGTGTATGTTGACAAGGGTGTTGTACATGGGGACAATTTTATTTTTTTATTTTTTGGAAAACTGCCAGTATTACCTGGCTGAACTACAGCTGAAAATATTTCATTAAAATGAGCAGAGAATTCTTTGTGAAAATGTGAAATATGCATGGAAGATGCAAAGTCATGTCAGGCACAGTAGATGTGTGTGCAACAAGGCTACTACCAGTGCTCTCCTGCTATAGGCCTATGAGAGCCAGAATGAGAAAGGTGCAGGATAATACCAGCAAAATAGAAATTATTATGTTACACCAAACAACGTCATATCAGCCTATTATTATCATTGTAACAACTAAAATGAAACTATCATTAGCCCGTTATTACCGCCAAAAGTGTACACGCATAAAATTAATGGAAGGATATGAGGGGAAGCAGGACACACAAAACATACATAGCTGCTATGTGTGGGATTTACAAAAGGCACACCTTTTTAAAAATCTATTTTAAACAATATTGAGTAGCCTTGGTGAGTAGATAGGACGGGAAAGTTGTTGTAGGTGAAAATCTTTCAAATTGCAGTATACTTGAAACACCCAAATGACACACTTACTTCCGGGGTTTCGCTGAGTACATTTGGGAGCACACTTCAAGAAGTACACAAACATTTTTGGCACATAAATATGACGTGAAGCTTCGTTTAAAAAAAATGAGGCGCAGCTTCGCTGACGTTTTCCTTCAAATACAACAAAAACACAACGTGACATGGCAGCGCAAGGGTGGGACGTCTTATGACCTGCTTACGAGAATTCCACAGTATGGTTGGAAAATAGTAGGGCGGATATTTTTCACGGACTGCTAAACAGTGCATATTAAACAGCACAGTTCTGCCAGTGCACTGTACGCAGGAGACAGGGCGCAGTAGATAGGGCTCTGATTTGGGCACAGCCCTAGGCCGTGTCCGAATACGACCCGTACACCCTTTTGAGGGTGCATATTTGAATCCACTTCGTCAAAAAGCTTTTGAGTGGGCGACTTTTTCTCACAAATGGGGGCACTTAAAATACCAGTATGAACTCCTTATTTCTGGGGTTTTGTTGAGGGAATTCAGGAGCACACTCATCTACAGAACGGTGCACTCATCCGACAATTTCATTAAGTAACCCGGAAGTAAAAGCGTAAAAGACATAGAGCGTATATGTATATCTATGGCATAAGATAGGTTCATATTACAAAATACTCTTTTTTTTATTTTTGTTAATTCTATCTTCATTCATAATCTACACTTTGTAGAAATCGTCATATGTTTACAGATTGATATTCTAAATAAAAAATAAATAAATTCAAAATAAATATTACTAACTACTTCTTCACTAGTTTGGAAAGAGTTTTGCGGGATTTCTTTCGCCCACTGCTTGCAAAGTGAGGGGACAGGGCACATAGGGACAGGGGTTTGAGTGGACAGTGGACAGGGAACAGGGGTCTTATTCGGTCACGGCCCTAGTGTCCATCTACCTGCAGTAACAGTCAGTGGCAATGATCAGTTGTGGTGTTTCCATACAGCCAGTAGATGGCGCTGCAATGTAATTCAGTTGGCGCCGTAGTTACATTGTTTGGAGATCATGCCAGACTGAGCTAAATTCATACACGTCTCTGGCACAGCTTCAACTGCAGGTATAGCATCGCTGGTCTGACAATAATAGCATTACAAGTTAGGTAGCAACCCTTTCATGTTGACTGGTACCTTATTTTATATACCTGCATAACGTTATATGTTTAGGTTGTCTGTGGTAGTAACGTTGAGTTGCTTTGTTCCTTGCTAGCTTCGTTAGCTAGGTTGGCTAGCTAATTTAGGGTCAAAGCTAAAACGCTAAATTACAGCAGCAGCTGTTAGTTTATTATATTATTATATATAATTAAAGCTGTAGTATCAACATGAGGGTAATGTTGTTGATATTAGCTAAGTCCTAATGTTTATTATCAGATAATTTTATCGTTTACCTCTGTAACTATCGATCTTATTTTCAAAGAATTAACTGAGGTAGCTAAGGGTTACAGCCATAGAGCGTATAGAGCTCCGTAGTCCCGCCCCCTCCTGTCCCTGGCTGGTCCTATGACCAGAAAAAGATGTTGTTTCTCCTGACAAATTTTCCTATTGAACTCTATGGAAAAATAATTCAGGGGAAGAAACCCATATCCATCCATATCTACTGTATTTCTGGCAGCAGAGTGATGGTTTAAGGCTTGTTTGATACCTCAGACCCTTGATGACTTAGAGCCATTTAGCCAACCATGTGTTCCACACTGTTCCAGTGTAATTTACAGCTAAATCTAGTCCCACCCCCCAATTCCCATAGAGATCCATTCAAATGCAGAGAGGTTATAGTATCGCTTCTAAGAGTACCTGGAAATAAGATATCAGGAGTCTTTTGATATCCTTTTATACAGATTCATGATGGCATCACCTGTTTACCTGTGGAATACCTGTTTACCACAAACGTTGTTTGAGAGAATGGCAAGAATGTGCAAAGCCGTTTTCAAGGCAAAGGGTGGCTACTTTGAAGAATCTAAAATATAAGACTTTTTTTTATTTGTTTAACACTTTTTTGGTTTTTGCATAATTTAATTTGTGTTATCTCATAGTTTTGATGTGTTTACAATTCCAAAATGTGGAAAACAGTAAACATAACGGAAAAAAACCTTCTATGAGTAGGTGTGTCCAAACTTTTGACTGGTACTGTAGTTTATACTTATATTTTATTCCTACTTTTTAAATTATATTTATATCTATTATATAATGCTTACTTTTATCTTAGATGTGTCTATGTGAGCAATAATACCAAGACAAATTCCTTGTAAAATATACTTGGCCAATAAAAACCTATTCTATTCTATTCTATATAATTTTACAAAACCCTTGTTCTTTTCTGCATGAATTAAGCGTAACAGGGGTGATGAGTTGTGCTCGTCCCTTTATGCCAAACATTGAAAACATGCCTCTTCTTGCACGCTGTCTTATCTATTTGAAGAAATAATGTAAATTCCTCAAGGTTCTAACACTCAAGGCGTGATGCCATAATTTCCTGCAGTTTTTCCCATCATTATAACAGGGTTGACTGGAACTTGGGGACAACATTTAAATTATTATAATTTTTTCAGGGACATGCTTGACTTGTGACTTAACAAAATGTTTTTAATATCTAAAAAAGTCAATAGGATGACAAATATTGAGTGCTATATGAAAGAACAACATGAATGAATTATTATTTTCATGTATTTGTGTACCATTTCAGTTTTATTAATCAAAATGCCAAACAGACAAAAGATGTCCTCCAATGCTGAAATGACCCAAAGGTTAATAATAAAATATTAAGAAAAACGATATCAGATTAGACCATTTCCCACAGTATATAGTCATTGTACATAATTGTATTAATTTCTGAGGATCCACAAAGTAAAAGGGTGAGAGAATCTTTCAACTTAGAGGAGTATGCTTTATTTGAAGAATATTGCCAAGAAATGAGGAGTCTCATATCTTTGCTGATACAGCACAAATGTGAACAAAAACATAAAAGATGTGTAGGCTACAACATATATTCCACAGGTCAGTGACAGCTCAAGAACTGTAAATCTTTGAACTGATAATTTCTCTTGCGTCAATTTAGTTTATTTTTAGTTATTTTATGGAGAATATTCCTGTTGTTTGGATATATATGAAATAAATATAGCTAGCTATATTTTATATATATATCTAAATACATATAGCTAGGCTACTGGACAGTGGCAAGCAAAATTAAGTGACAGCACAATATCATAGCTGCTTGATACGTTTACTGTCAAGGTAATCGGTTCACTGATTGACAAGTCTTACACAGTTCAGTAACCATGGAAGTGCAAACTACTTTACGACGTGCTACTTGTAGGCTATTCATCAATTGTTCGCGTCCCCACTAATCAGCGAATCAGAGTCATATGTTGAGTCATATTTTGACCAACCAGAGTCTCATGTTGACTCACGGAGAGTAAAACAACGGAAACAATGGAGGCTATAACTTCGTTATCGAGTCGCATCAAGTAAAATCACGCATTGATTCATATTCTTATATGTATTACGAGTATACCTGGGTTGAAAATATGACTAAACCGCTTAGTTTGATATAAAAAAGGCAGGAGTTTCTCCATTATAGCCTATGGGGAAACTGAGAGGTGCGGTGCATTGGACGCCATATTGGTTGCTGCAACTTCGGCGATAGAAGCAAGCGGTTACGTCCATTCCATGTCATTGAGTTCAGTGGTTACAGCTCAGACAAGCTCTCGTAACCATGGTAACCAACCGACTCTACTAACAGCCACATTTTAAACAGTGTCGTCATGCCTACTCTCACGTGACTTTGGGCAGAGGTAAATCTATGACCAGAAAAAGAAGGACTGGACAATGACGAAATCACAATGCGGAGGTTCAGCATTTCTAACAATGGGACCAGCAGCTTAGTGAGCCTACGCCGAGATCAGCAGCAGCGCCGACAGGAGACTTGTCGAATTGCCCTTACCCATTCTTGGGCCCTCTTTTTGGAATAGAAACATTGTTTTCCCCCTACCATCCCCTCTATTAGACCACAGAGGTGCTGCACATTTAACTAAGTGAACGTTCGTAGTGACTAAGGCGTTAGCTAGTTGGCTAATGTTGTCATACAATTCTTACGATGGAAAATCCCCTAATGTTAGATACTTGTTTACATTCTCGGACGGATGTTAGGGAAATCTGTTACCACGGCGGCACTTTCGCCACAAATTATATTGTGAAATAGCCTATACCCTCGAAAACAAAAAATAAAAGAAAAATACTATGCTGTTCCTGCAGACCGGTTTTGCCAAAGCTGCATCATAGCCATTATAGCGCGGAGCTTTCAAAACCATAACAGCACGGAAACCCTTTAAAAATGTAATAAAAAACTGTAGGCCTACGTACGGCTATGGTAACGTTGGGACTAAACAGGCCACTTTTTAGTTAACTGTTGGCTAATACAACTCAAAAGTAAGCCAACTTAGGTGAGCACAAGTGGCTTACTAGGACTACTAACTTTTAACGTTAGCCTAAAAATAGTGACCTATTTTTTCTGTAAGTAGGCTATAAACCGAAGTAGTCTCGGTGGCGCAGCCCCTTGCTACAGAAGAAGGAAAAATAGTGAACTAGTAGGCCTAGTGTAAGCCACTTGTGCTCACTGGATATCTAAGTTAGCTAGCTAACTAGAAAGTGGCCGGTTTAGTCCCAAAGTTATCATTTCCATTGGCTACGTGCAACAGATTTCCCTAACATCTGTCCGAGAATGTAAAAAGGTCGGGGATTTTTCACGGTAAAAAATTTCATGACAACGTTAGCTAGGTAGCTATTCACAAAAGTTAGCACAATGGTGATGGCTAAGGTTAGCTATAAAAATATTAAATATAATATTGCAAATCAACTGTCAATTTCCAACAGTTTATGCAAACAGTAAATTCACGTGAATAGAACGCTATAGCAAGCTAACAGATGGCTACAATGACATCAACGTTCGCTTACAACAACTTAGCCATATGAAAACTACCAAAACTCACAAATGCCTGATATGATTTTAAAAAAGGACTATCGTAGAGTATGTTATATTTCTGTAATTTTATTTTGACCAGTATTACACAATAAAACCAAAACATAAACAACCTTGATTTAAAACTTTTGTGGAGCTGTCACCGGCATCCGCTCCCATTCATTCAAATCTCCGGCGCTGGTCCCATAGAGACAGAGCCCAAATAGGCCCCGCCCAACCGCTATCGCCGTCCATTTGACTTGACGTGCCGGTGCCTTTTTGTCATTTCTATCTGTTAGCTAACAGCATAAAAATGCCTAAAATTTGTTGTTTGGTTGGATGCACTACAAACAAGGTAAAAAACCCAGAATGGCAGTTTTATACGAATCCGAACCGCCAAACGGAGCCCATAAGACGAGGAAAGCGGATCCGAACAATAAGACGTGAGGCGTCGGCGGACATGCTTATGTGTGCAGCAGGCTTTTTTTCCACAGGTAGCCTAAGTCAAATGTTATCCAATTGTCAATTTACGGCTAACTATATTGCTGTAAGTAACGCTAAAACATTTTGACCATATGCAAATTGTTTGTAGTGGAATGTGAATAAATCGGGGTGCTATAACGTTACAGTAGGCTAGCCTATTATATTTGCAAGTGCAAAATATTATCATCCACTAGCAAAAAAGTTGTGGGCATCATCGTTGTATGTGTGTAGATTCCTAACAAACGGTGAGACAAAGAAAAAGCAATCAGCTTTCAATGGAAATCTCATGCCAAGTTTTTATGATATATTTTCTAACATTTTGAGAACCTTCATGAAATACAATTTGCTAAAATTATTTGTTAAAATACAGTTGGTAATTTGGCCAGACAAAAAAAAACGTGCAGGTTGTAGGCTAAGCCAGGGAAATAGAAGTAACGTTAGCCTATTAGGCTACTAATAACAACAATAATAATTATAATAGTAGCCTAGTAGTAGGCTAGTACGCTACTGGTAATGTGTAGTTAGACTTGGGTGTTTTGATCTTAGATTAAACCATTATCTTACCTGCTGACATTTTGATCAATAGTTGTAAATATCAAAGTAGCTATTTAACTTCTGGCCATTCCATGGGATCATTTCTCCGCAAGACGTGCAAGGAAAGGAGAAGGGACTTTGAGGGATTCCAACAATATTGCGTTTGTGAATATACCTTTTCCTCTCTGGTAGACACAGGGTACCAAAATAGTCCTTTAAAGGGTAACAAAACACGCTGGTTTAGCTAGACCCCGCCCCCTTTAGAAATTTGAAAAATGCCGCAATCTGGGCGTGATAAGGAAATAATAGGGGCTTTATTTATTTATTATTTAATTTATTTAAGTCATCTAGCCAAGCAGTTGCCTGGTCTGCTGTATGGAGGATGTCTAATCCTTCTTTTAGTCTTTGGAGTGGGCAGGCTTCAATGATGTGTTCCATTGTTTGCTCCTCTCCACAAGCACACAGTGGGCTTGGGCTGCTGCCCCACCTGTGAAGGCTGGCCAAGCAGGGGCCGTGACCAGTCCTGAATCTATTGAGGGTTGTCCACTGTCTCCTTGGGAGGTTGGTGCCAGGGACCTGTTGAGTGGGGTCTGACACCAGATGTTTGTTTGGGACATCCTTGGCCTCCCCTTCCTTTTCCCAAGCAGATTGGGTGGTGAAGTCATCTGTAGGGGCTGAGCTCCCGGTATCAAACCACGCCCAAGCGAGCCCCAAGAAGCTTGCCGCTGCCGAGGCAGAAGCAATGGTGGGGAATGCGGCATGCATAGCCTCGTTTGGGCTTATAATGATGCGGCCAGTAAAGAACAAATCACACGCTGTACAAATAGTTACCCATAGCATTTATTTTTAATAAACTATATATTTAAAAAAAAAAAAAACTAGCTAGCTACTTGCTAAGCTAGACTGTAATACGAACCGTCAAAAAACAAGGTACTATCAAGCTAACTATAAAAAAATATACCAAATATATATACTACTATCCCCGTCCAAGGCACGCAGATCAACCGCTGAGATTCGCTTTTATAGCTCGGGCTCCAAAACTTCCGGGTGTAGCTGTACCATAGACTGTATAAAAATATGGACAAAGCCACTGTGACCTCACCCATTGCCCTTTCCATGGCCTCATAAAAACTGAATTGAGGCTCCGGATATCTTTTGCGCCGCCTGTTTGTACAAACTGCGCCTGCTCTGTGGAGCCGAAGTGTCCTTGGCTTGAAGCAGGGTCAACCGGATATGGCCCGGGCACAGTATGATTGACAGTTCGGGGTGGAGAAGCCACAGAACTAAAAAGCCCACAGAACTATATAAAGCCCATGACCTGACCAAACCCATCATTTTGCAAAACGAACTAGCGGTAAACTTCTTTAAGTTGCTAATGTTTTATAATATAACATTTAATTTTCATCCTCGATTTTACTGTGTCATTTATTCGCATTGAATGTGTGGTATTCATCACATAATTAACGTTCATTCAGTTATCTTCAATTTATATTCAGCTAACATCAGCTAATTTGATTAGCTAGATAGCATACCAGCTGAGCTCGATAGCCAAGCTAGACGCAATGCATCACCACCACACATGGATGAACAGCGTACCACTATTGCCATCAACTATATTGACGGTCAATTTATCACTTTATTTTATTAGACTACTTTTATTATAAATGTCCCTAGCGCCGCTAGAAAGGTAGCAAGCTGACCCCATAGTCTTAAATGAGCAAACCACCACCGTCTTTTTGGCTAACCGCTAATTTACTCGACTGTGGCAGAGCAGTTTTCTGCAGCATGAAACCCCGTTCTGAAAACTGTTCCAGATAAAGTGGGGATTGTAGGTTCGTGGGTTCACACGCTCGCTGAAGCACAGTAGCTACATTAGCTACATCGTAGCTGGCATTAACTTTCATCTGCATCCTGTAACCTAATCACAAACATTGCAAACATTTACAAACGCAGACTCCGTATTATTTTCCGATGAATTATTGGTTTTATTTTAAACATCCCCGTTTTGAGTCAGCACAAACATACCGCTAACACTTTGGCTCTATTCCCCGCACATTTTCGTAATTTTTGGGACCTAAAAAAATGTTCCAGGTGTAGAAATGTCCGGTTAGAGTTCTAGCTAGAGCAGCTGGCTAACGTTAGTAACGTTAGCTAGGCAGTCACGGTAGCTAGCCAACTTATATGGCCAGCCAGCAAGGATGACTTTAAGGAAGTCGAATAACTGTTAAATTAAAATGGCTTGCCATAAGCTGTCGTTAGCTTGCAAGCTAAATGTTAAAACGACTTGCCGTGAGATATCGTTAGCTTGCTAGCTAGCTAACCCAGCATTGCTAAGCAATGGTAATTTTCATGACAGGGGGAGTACGGCGATTGCGTATGGGAGGGGGTGGAATAGCTATCTAAATTGATAAGGTTATACAGGTATGGAGCAATTGATTTGAGATACTTAACCCACAGTTTGGCTGCTTGCTCCGAAACACTGGGCCTGTAGTGTAGCTGCAACATCCCCTTCTGTCTCATCTTACGAAACAGTATTTTTTTTCGTAGTAGACACATCATAGCTCCCTCCAACCAAAATGAATATGTGATGACAAACATGTTGAAGATGAGCGGGTAAGGCACTCAATTTATTATGCTACGAACTGCGTCCACAAAACAACAACTTGTTCACGGTAGGCTACTAAGGGATGTTCTCCATCGACTTCCACTCAAAAATACAGCGTGTCTCCCTGTCCCAAGCATAGACTGTATAAAAATAGGTCCGTTTTAGACCAATGATTGTTGTCTCCCCCTTCTGGTCCCGCCCCTCCGAGTGAGGGCAGTGAGAACTATATAGAACCTATCTATGCCAGTGATCCCAGGACTCAACCTGTCCCCCCTTTCTATTTCGTCACAGAGTACCGAATAGAGTACTCAAGTGAGTATGTCAGTTGTGGGTGGAGTCTGGTTTCGGAAGTAAATTCCCTATGGAAGAATAGAATGGGCTTCGGAGACTATCGACTATTTCTTGAAATCTGATTTATAGAATGAGCCGAAACGTTCCTGGATTAGCCTGTGTGGTAGGGGAGAACCGGGTCGAAAGATTAACTTTTTACATTCATCCGGTTTACTCGAAAGTCAATAGAGCTAGAGAGGCCATATTTTCTGACAAACAACTTGTATGTGTCCCTCACTAATAGCAACGGGAATTTTGTTACCAGCATAAACAAGTCGGATATAAATTGGCTGCAAACAGGATGAGTGCAATGTGTCTAACACACTGAATCGGGACGAAAGAATCACGTGAGGAAAAGTATGTTTTAGCGATCTTATCTCTGTCTTGTTGTTTTTTATGCTCATTCCTTTCAACAAATGTACTGTCAGGCAAAATGCCATGTTAGGGACGAGTCAATGAATAATGGTATAAGTTTAAAATCCAAGAAAATCAACCATGCGTCAAGAGCATAATGTCGCATAATTAATAGAATTTTGCATCGCAACGTTAAACGGTCTGAAATTGATGATTTAATAGCAACTCACCTTTATTAATAGCTACTAGACATCATTTATTGATGCTGATTATACCAGGCATTGTTGAATACTCGGTTCTGATGGGGTCAATATGCATTCCAAGGTTGTGCATTGATTTTCACCATGGCATTTTAACAGTGTGTCTTTCGTCCCGCTCGTGTCTCGCTTGCTTTCAAGTTGGCTAGCAGCTAAGTCTTGCAAGCATGCCATTCGAAACCTATGCTGTCTTTTAGTCAACAGTTGTGTTAAGAAAATTATGCATGTTTGGAAAATTCAAAACATAAACACATTTATACAACCGAAAAACACCTCCGGTTTCGATATTTTACTTTCAGCTGTCAAAAATAACTTTGGTCTAGCACTCCGCCAAAACGGGACGCACATCACTGGTTTTTTGCAGAGTGAAATGATTACACGTGTCACATACTGACTGATCTACGGCATTCGGGTTTCTGTAGTTTTCGCAAAAATCGATGTTATTCTTTCGTCCCGTGTTTAGACCATACACTACTCACAAAAAGTTAGGGATATTTGGCTTTCGGGTGAAATTTATGGAAAATGTAAGTTCACGCTACAGTGATATTATACGTATCATGAAAGTAGAGCATTTAAGTAGAAGCATGCAATGGTGATTTCCTCATCTCAAACAATTTATTGAAACAAAAGCCAACAACAGTGGTGGGTATACCACAACAAAAATGTCAATGTCTCAATAACTTGTCATGTGCCCTTGAGCATCAATTACAGCTTGACAACGACGTCTCATGCTGTTCACAAGTCGACTTATTGTCTGCTGAGGCATGGCATCCCACTCTTCTTGAAGGGCGGCCCTCAGGTCATTGAGGTTCTGGGGTACAGAGTTACGAGCCTCTACACGGTGAGTCAGCTGATCCCATAGGTTTTCTATGGGATTCAGGTCTGGAGAAAGTGCAGGCCACTCCATTTGAGGTACCCCAGTCTCCAGCAGCCTTTCCCTAATGATGCGACCTCGATGAGCTGGAGCATTGTCGTCCATGAAGATGAAATTAGGCCTGTGTTGTTCATGCAGGGGCACAATGACTGGATTAATGATGTTATTCAGGTAGTATGGGCTTGTCACTGTACCATTCACAAAGTGTAGGGCAGTTCTGTATTGACTAGACACACCTGCCCACACTGTAACACCGCCACCACCAAAGGGTCGTCTGGTGACAACAGTGGCTGATGCATAGCGCTCTCCTTGACGTCTCCAACATCGTTGGCGGCCATCATTTCTGCTCAACGTGAATCGACTTTCATCAGAGAACAGCACTGAGGCCCACTGGTCCCTCGTCCAGCTTAAATGCTCCCTGGCCCATGCAAGACGATGACGCCTGTGCCTGGTGGTGTGGTCAGGTACCCTTGCAGGTCGTCTAGCACGCAAACCACGCTGATGTAAACGGTTTTGAATGGTCTGACGTGACACTTGGGTGCCTCTCACCTCCTTAAATGTGCCTGGAGTTGAGTGGCATTCATCATCCGGTTCCGCAGGGCACTGTTCACAATGAAGCGGTCATCAGTGTGGGATGTGGCCAAAGGACGTCCACTTCTATGCCTTTCTGTGACTCTTCCAGTCTCTCTGTATCTCTGTTGCAACCTGCTGATGACACTCTGTGACACTCTAAGCTCAGTGGCCACTTCCCTCTGAGAACATCCTGTTTGAAGCCTCGCAATGGCGAGGTACTGTTGATCAATTGTTAGGTGTAGTCTTGGTCTCATGATGTCAAAATGTGAACAGCATGATGAAGAGGACTGTTTAAATACCAATTCTAATTGAACCAGGAAATTTATTGGTCGATTCATGGATCAAACACCTGTTGTGAATTTTGCCGTTCAGCTCCTTGTTAGAGAACAGCAAGTTGTGCAAAAAGTACTGAAACATTGAATAGTTGGACATGTGCATTCAAAAGTTTAGAGAAGGTCAAATTAATTTCACCTGTAAAGGTTATAGTGCATTTTAGGTTCATCCTGAAATTTCACCCGAAAGCCGAATATCCCTAACTTTTTGTGAGTAGTGTATATCGCATGTTCCAATTTTTATTTTTTAAAGTAATGCATTAAGGATTGTAGTTTGACTTGTAGTCCACCTTAACAAGCTGCCTATCCAGTACTGCAATGCACAGGTGGTTCTCGACCAATAAGATATCATCATCTCGTCTGTCTGCTCTGTGGCAGATGGGAGTAGACTACTGCCACTGAAGACTAGCTACCGTTAGCTTGCTAAATAGAGAAGCCCGCCCGACAAGGTCAGAAACTATGCTACGGTTAACCACATAAAGCAATTCTAGCTTTTAGTCCTTCAAGCTAGCTAGCTAACGTTAGGAAAAAAGTGTTTAAAAACAGAGCTGTGTGCTACTGCTGGCTACCGTTATATGACAAAGTCTGGAGACCAGTGCCCAGTTGCACAAAACACCTTAAGTTAAGTTATCCCTTATAATTACCGTTAAGTATCCCTTAAAGCTAAGTGAGTTGCATAAAAAAATCCTTAAGGGTTTTCTTAAGTGGGGCCTTAATATGTCCCTTAAGAGTTTAATTTAACTAAAGTAATCCCTTCAAATCCATTGTGTTGCACAAAACGCCTTATCTACCTACCATTTCCCTTAGGATTTTTTAAGGCAAGAAATATATTCCCTTAACATTTACATTTTACATTTTAGTCATTTGGCAGACGCTCTTATCCAGAGCGACGTACATTAGTGCATTTTCCAACTTGAAACAAGTGCGTTAAAACAACCGTAAAAGGTAAATACGATTTCAAACACCAGGCGCAGTCAGTATGATTCTATTTTTTTTTTTTGGGGGGGGGGTTGGGGGGGACCACACGATATCAATCATTGGCGTGCACAACAGTAAGCCAATAAGTAACCTTAAGTATTAAACTAGCAGCTTGAACCACCTAAACAAGGATTCAGAAAAACACAATCAAGGGAGGTCACAAGGAGGTAGGGAGGGGTGGAGAGAGGTGCAGCTTGAAGAGGTGAGTCTTCAATCTGCGCTTGAAGGCGGTCAGACTTTCTGTTGTTCTGACCTCCACGGGGAGCTCATTCCACCACTGTGGGGCCAGGACAGACAGACGTCGAGACCGGGTGCTAGTATGAAGTGGGGGGGTACCAGTCGTCCTGAGGAGGCGGAACGCAGGGATCTGGTAGGTGTGTAGGGTCTGATGACCTTTTGGAGGTATGGAGGGGCTGATCCTCGGACTGCCTGGAAGGCGAGCACCAATGTTTCGAATTTGATGCGAGCCATCACAGGTAGCCAGTGGAGGTCAATGAGCAGGAGGGTGACATGGGAGTGTCGGGGGGAGGTTGAAGACCAGGCGCGCTGCTGCGTTCTGGATAAGCTGAAGGTGTGTAATGGCCGATGCTGGCAGGCCAGCCAGGAGAGAGTTGCAGTAGTCTAGGCGGGACAGCACCATCGCTTGGACCAGGAGCTGGGTTGAGTGGGTGGTGACGAAGGGATGGATTCTCCTGATGTTGTACAGGAAGAACCTGCACACCCGGGTTACTACTGCGATGTTCTCGGAGAGGGACAGCCTGTTGTCCATCACCACTCCGAGGTTCCTGGCACAGGGTGTTGGGGTCAGTGGAGTGTCCCCTAGGGAAATGGAGAGATTGAGAGGGGGAGACGTTAGAGCAGGAATGTAGATGAAAAACTTTTCCTTTTTAAAAAGTAAGCATTTCCACCTAAAACGATGGCACCGATAAGTCTAAAAAAGCTTAATAATTAACGTTATTATTAGTCGGATGTGTCCTAAACGTAACGTAGGCTAGCCTATTATCACTTTGTTGTTGTCAGCCGTAGTTCACATTCTCACTGGTGATAACCCGGCTGAAGTATCCCTGCCCTGGCATCGGCTCACTGTAGAAAGCTGTGTTCGGGCAGAAATGAAATCAGTCAGAACACAGCTGAATTCAACGTGAGGCTACTTATTTTTTGAAAAGCAACCGTGTTAGCTAGCTGAGTAGGATAAGTAATTTATTCGCTGGTTATCATGTTAGTTGTCCTTTGACAATGCAAGTTAGAATTCCCCAGCTAGCTAATGTTAACTGATTATGGTAGTCTAGGTTTTCTTCATGAAAAACAATTGTGTGCAACTTGTCTCGACATTTTCTTTCCTTCAGCCGCTCAGCTGTTCTGCCGGACCCCCATAGGATAGCCTATAGATCACTAACAGCTCATTTATTTATTTTTTGCCATGACCGACTGATTTAAATATTTTTTTCAGTAGTCTATTTCTCTCATCGTCCTCTTTACTGCTAGCTTATTTCCTTTCGCATTTTCCGCTTTTTTTGCTGATGTTACGACTGGATTGAATTTACTTCTCAAAAGCGTAAGATGAGATAACGTTACACTACCAAACGTTACCATGGTTACAATAGAATTTTACAACCGTAAATCTGTTTTAATGCAGAAAATCCCTTACCGTTTCCCCTTACCTAAGTAAAACAGTTGAGGGACTATATGCAACACCCTTCGGCAATTCCATTAGATAAGGGGAAATCATCCCTTAAGTCAGTGGTTCCCAACCCTGGTCCTGGGGACCCCCTATGTATGCTGGTTTTCATTTCAACCACAATTGCAATACCAGAATTTTAACAAGCTGTTAATTTTTCTTAATTAGGTGTTTTTAATGTTTAGAGGGATTATTTACGTTCTTAAGCCACATTATGTTAGCAATAGCTATGCATGCCATGAAGACTAAAAGTCCAAGATTCACATTGTGTTGTAAACAATTAAAAGGAGGTAAAAAATGTTTTAACTGATCAAATTAAAGACTGAGGTGAATCAATAGGCTCATAATTGGTGAAATTGTGGACACATGGCCAATAAAACTAACCGTTTGGTAAATAATGAAGAATTCAAAGACAAAGCAAATGATAACGAGCCAAACCTGCATTGTGTTAAGGAAAAAATTATGAAGGAACTTAAACTTAAAATAAGGAAGAGCATCATTTTGTACTGAATGTGGTTCCATTTTTAATACTTAGATATTTAAGACTTTAATTTGTTATAGTTAAAACTGAATTAGGCTATTTGGTAACTTGATGGTTACAAGATTAGGAAGAAAATAAATGTTTATCATGATAACACTTGTATTTAGTGAGTTTTTCTTGTAAATTATGTGTAATCTATTCATAGTGATGAAGATTGTATGTTTTTTACAATCTACTGATGTTTGTAGACCGAAAAACATGTCTGGTGAGGTAAAGTTCACCACAGTGATCATAGTATAACTTCTGTTTGTTTTCTTTTGTTTACAGATTAAATTAAATATGTTTGCAAATCAGAATGTGTCCTGTAAGATATTAACATCTTATGGAAAGGAAAATTAAATCTTTGCAGTAGACTCCCAACCTTGAGTTGAATTGCCCCCTTATTATTTAGTTATGTTTGTTTGTTAATAGAGCCAAGTAATTGCCTCAGTTTTTTTGTGGATTAGTCAGAATACTTTATGAAACTAATTTACACAACCCCTCCCTGCTTTTGTGTGCACATCCCATAATTGTGTGCGTGCGTGCGTGCGTGCGTGCGTGCGTGCGTGTCTCCACAGGCTGGGTTGGTGTAATCTCACAGAGGGCTGCTGTGATGTTCTGGCCTCAGTCCTGCGTTCTCCTCACTCAGAGCTGAGAGATCTGGAGCTCAGAGACAATGAGCTGCAGGATTCAGGAGTGGGAGCGCTCTCTGCTGGACTGGAGGACTCACACTGTAAACTGCAGCGACTGGGGTGAGTACAAACACAAACCCCTTCAATCAAAAAGGGCTCATATGTGACTAAATACAACACTAATGTTAATTATGTTTTGAATATGAAAATAAACAAAAGAGTTCTGTATACTTCACAGAACTGAAGCAACGTCTTCCTGTCCTGCCTCTTGGTAGAATAAGACCATACACACATTTTAAAGCCCATTTAAATATGTTAATCTGACAAAAATTGGACAAAACATGCTTTTGAGAAACAAATCAAATCAAAACACATCAGTTTATACATTCCTCAAAATGAAAAAAAATTTAACCTAAGTTAACCTGTTCAAATGAAAGGAACCTGTTCATCCTCTTAAAGAGATACTGCAGAGGCTTTTCTAAGGCCCTTTTTTCCGCTTCAATTTGAACTGAAACTCGTGAGTAGGCGTGGTCATATGACGATGATGCCACGTAGTCATTTTATGAATATTCATACGGTCAAGGAGTGAAAGGGTGTGTCTTGGTGAACTGACTCAGTCCCCTTCCAGCTCTCTCCTCACAACTAAATAAAATGGCTGTATTAGTTGAGCAACGTCTTCGCGAGAGGACCCAGGATGTAACCGAATGGTAAAGCTAACGTTACCTAGCTAAGTTAGCTTGTTTGTCTGCCTAAAGTAACGTTACTATTGAATACATTCAAATACACAGCAAAACCCAGTCACACAGTAACATTAGTATATTGAACATGGCTGATTGTAGCGCCCTCATAACTTCACTTGGTCCGGAGAGAATTATCATTTATTAGCTAACATTATTCATAAATGATATAGCTAATATAACTAACGTTAGCTATCTAAGTTACCAGTTCTCTCTGGACCAAACGGGGCTAAACTCACACACAATAGACTGCCTTGCATTACCTAACTTATCGATACATTCCGTCCGAGTTACTGACCAACTGGTTACTGGTTTTGCTAGGGCTACATCAAATGTATTATTGCTATCGTTTATTAGCTAACGTTACGTATTCATAAACGATAGCTCACACAATAGGTTGCCTTCAACCCCACATTAGCTATTACCTATCAGTAATGTCAACCGTTTGCAAAAGCATTTTTGTTGTAGTTTGTACAGATAACTTGCATGTAAACAGAAACAAACTAATGTCCCAACAGGTGTGCTTGTGGCCACTGCTGCTCTAACCAGTCCTCTCCAGAAAACTTATGTTGCCGTGAGGTTACTGAGGTAACGTTATGTCAGCGTAGTTATGAAGCTATTCTTGATTTGTCTAATACTGCTGTGCCGTAGTCGGGCATGCTTGGCCCAACTGTATAATAGTGGCCAATACATGTGCAATTACACAATGTCACAAATACAATGTAATAGGTATATTGTACTTAGCTGTTTTACTTAGCTGATGTAATGATTACAAAATTACATCCATCACTGTTGGGATGGCACCTGGCTTCAGCGACGGAGTTTTATAGAAGCCCATCTCAAAGCCAGTTAAATTGTGGTAGCAGTCCGGTGTGAAGTGCGCGTTGCACACTAGGGCTTTCTTCGGCAAGTCCGCTTGCTCTACACCGATAGCTTGAAGCCACTGGCTAAGTAGCGCTGGGTCTCTCGGCAGACTATGAAAGCTAGCAGAGCCGGTGGCGTTGCACCGAGGAACGATACATCTCTGACTCCTTGGCATAATGCAGGCAAGTTAGCTAAAGATACCAAGTAGTAAGACGTCGTATATGAATAACTGTAGCTCGATATAAGTCGTAATATTAACTTTAGCAATAATACAAAGCAATTCGCATTTGAACTTGAACTAGCTAATTAGCAGAACAAGGGTCTCCCAGTCTCAGAAGGAAAAAAAAAATCGTCGTTCTCTGCTTTTATACCACGTGCCCAGCCAAGACCCACCCCTAGGACCACCTCAAGTCCACCCATTTTTATGTTAAGGCTTTCGTGATGTCACGAATCCCCGGAAGCCAGCATATTGGTAAGTCTACACAAAAACTCAAATAAAACCATTTTTACTAAACATAAAATTTTCGGACATAAACAGTTGTGTATGATCATAATCTAACTCAAAACATAGGTTGTCAACGGGAAAAGTCGGTTTTTGACTGCAGTATCACTTTAAATAATGATTAGGATTCATTCAAGTAAGGTGTGTAACACACTGCTATGTGTTTGATACACACAGAACCCTGTTAGTTTATATTAATGTGCTGAAAGGTGTGTGTGTCCTTCTCTCTGCAGGCTGTCAGGCTGTAGAGTCACACAGACAGGCTGTGATTCTCTGGCTTCAGCTCTGCGTTCAAACCCCTCACACCTGAGAGAACTGGACCTGAGATACAATCACCCAGGAGACTCAGGAGTGAGAGCACTGTCTGCTGCTAAACTGGACACAGTCACACTGCTGTAAGTACAGAGTTTCCACACTGCTCCTCACACACACACACACACACAATCACACTGCTGTAAGTACAGAGTTTCCACACTGCTCCTCACACACACACACACACACACACACACACACACACACACACACACACACACACACACACTGCTGTACGTACAGAGTTTCCACACTGCTCCTCACACACACACACACACACACACACTGCTGTACATACAGAGTCCACACTGCACCTCACACACACACACACACACACACTCACACTGCTGTAAGTACAGAGTTTCCTCACTGCTCCTCACACACACACACACACACACACACACACACACACACACACACACACACACACACACACACACACACACACACTGCTGTACGTGCAGAGTCCACACTGCACCTCTGGTACATCCCTCTGCCTTCAGTGGGGGCCATAAGGAGTTTATTTCTGTTTTTGTGAAAAGGTGCCATTAAACTTAGGCTTTGACTAATACTGAAACCAGTAGAGGGAGACAGAGAGGGAGGGGGGAATGCGGAATGACATTTTCCAGTTTTTTTTAATCAGATCCGGCCCGCAAGCTCCTTCCCTTGGGCCTGCAGATCCTATTTTTAAATTCTATTTCATGAAGGGCTTTTACTCTACCGGCACTTTCTCTCTCTGTAGCCTCAAATTCTGCAGGTCTCTGCCTCTCTTTAGACCAGGGGCGGGCAAACTTTTTGGCCCAAGGGCAACATAAAAACTTTAAATTGTATGGCGGGCCACTTCAGGCTGTCATTGCAGATAGCCAACTATGACATAAGTTTAAAATCCAACAGGCCTATTAGTTTCAAGTTAACAGTAACTTGATAGAGAAAAAAAAACTCACCCAAAACTAGGCTTCTTGATTGAGACCAGTGCAGCTGATCACCTTTCTTTGCAAGAGCATCAAAGTCCGTTGACAGCTGTGTTGCGGCGATCCGTAATACACAGCTCAAGTGACGGTCACTCAGCTGTGATCTGTGATGTGACTTGTTGATGTTCATCACACTGAATGTTGGCTCACACACATAAGTAGATCCGAATAGCACCAGTATCTTTTGTGCTGCTTGCCGAATACGGGAAAACTTTGCCTCATTCATTGATGCGTAAAATTCATCCAGCTTTACACAATGGAACTTTTTCTTGAGTGTTGCATCAATTCTTCTGCTGCTGTCTCGTAGTCGATTGTCAGAGGACATGACACTAGCATTAGCGAACTCTCAATTTTATCAAAATCAGCGAATCGACGTGAAAATTCGTCATGTAAGTTTGAGACATTTGTTGTATTTTTGTGCTTGCGTGTGTGACACATCCAGTGTCCTGAGAGTTGGGAAATGTGCGAACGATTGGCTGATCATCTGTTTCGAGAACAAGGTGAATTTAGCCCTGAATGCTTTCACATTTGAGTATAGTTCTGGAACAAAGACACCTTTCCCTTGCAATTTTACATTAAGCTCATTCAAGTGAGCGAAAATGTCCACAGCAAAGGCAAGGTCACAGAGCCACTCCCACACTTGCTTAAATATATTTCCAAAGCTTAACCAATGAACATTCGAGTGATAGAGTAAATTGTGGTGTTCAGCGCCCACATCTTCAAGAAACTGGATGAATCGGCAATGATTAAGTCCCCTCACACGAATGAAGTTCACAAGACGCAGAGAAGCTTTCACAACATGATCCAGGTTTAACACATTTTTTGCCCAGGCTTTGCTGATGAATGATGCAGTGGAGAAATATGAATCCCGCCGTAGGGTCTTCTTCTTTCACTCCATCCTGTATTCTTTTCAATAATCCCACATTTTTTCCTGGTTAGATTCGGACATCCTTCCGTTGTAACGTTTACTAGTTTGCCCCACGGTAGCTTGATTGGTCAATACAAGCAGACACTTTGTCATTAAGTCTGAGTCCTTTGTTGTGCCTTTAATTGACTCCATTGATAAATTTGAAATTGTTATTAATTCCTCTGACAAAAATTAACAGTTTGATCCAATGCAAGTTGAATAAAAATGTAAGTTATTTTTATTCAACTCTTGTATAACTCACAAGCTATGTCTTCACCGATTACCTCGACCTGACGGGTAACTGCTCTGCGTGACAAGCTTATTTTCTAGCTTATTTTATAAGCAAGTAAGTAGCTAGCCTTTGTGCTGGCCTCTTGGATTGTAGACTGGCGGAAAAAAACATTTTGCTGAGCCTGTAAACTAGCGGCTACTTTGGAAGCTCTATTAGCCCGTTCCTCGCATGACAGATTGGCAGCATAGTTAGCGTGTTTGGTAGAAAAATGCAGACTGAAATTGTATTCTTTGAACAATGAAACACTTTCCTTACATAGTAGACATATAGCCTTAGTTCCAACCACTGTGAAAAAGTATTTTGCTGTCCATTCATTGTTGAATATTCTACATTCACTGTCAATTTTGGGCCTTTTCGCTCATTTTTGCACAGGTTCTCTCCACTACTCACAGGATGCAAGAAAACCTTTCATCGACGACTAAACAGTCAAGCAAATGTCTATCTGTTTCACGTTCGTGCGCCCCCTAACGGCAAAAAATAATGAAATGCAGGAATTATTTTTTTGAATATGGCAAATATGATGTTTTAATTCTCGTGCATCACGCCTAGCAAAATTCCAATTTTCAAAATTCATCTTAGGGTTGTGCCGATCTGTAATTGCATCGTGTATCGACGATCGGCCTTGCCAACATTAAGGCGATTATTGGGCCGTTGTGTTGGTGGGGGTGTGCTCTGGGGGGCGGGGGCATTGTAAGCGCTGTGGTGTAGCTGGGCTTGTGTTGGTGGGGGTGTGTTCTGGGGGGTGGGGGCATTGTAAGGGCTGTGGTGTAGCTGGGCTTATGTTGGTGGGGGTGCTCTGGGGGGTGGGGGCATTGTAAGCGCTGTGGCGTAGCTGGGCTTGTGTTGGTGGGGGGTGTGTTCTGGGGGGTGGGGGCATTGTAAGGGCTGTGGCGTAGCTGGGCTTGTGTTGGTGGGGGTGTGCTCTGGGGGGGTGGGGGCATTGTAAGGGCTGTGGTGTAGCTGAGCTTGTGTTGGTGGGGGTGCACTCTGGGGGGTGGGGGCATTGTAAGGGCTGTGGTGTAGCTGGGCTTGTGTTGGTGGGGGTGTGCTCTGGGGGGTGGGGGCATTGTATGGGCTGTGGTGTAGCTGGGCTTGTGTTGGTGGGGGTGTGTTCTGGGGGGTGGGGGCATTGTAAGGGCTGTGGCGTAGCTGGGCTTGTGTTGGTGGGGGTGTGCTCTGGGGGGTGGGGGCATTGTAAGAGCTGTGGTGTAGCTGGGCTTGTGTTGGTGGGGGTGTGCTCTGGGGGGTGGGGGCATTGTATGGGCTGTGGTGTAGCTGGGCTTGTGTTGGTGGGGGTGTGTTCTGGGGGGTGGGGGGCATTGTAAGGGCTGTGGCGTAGCTGGGCTTGTGTTGGTGGGGGTGTGCTCTGGGGGGGCGGGGGCATTGTAAGGGCTGTGGTGTAGCTGGGCTTGTGTTGGTGGGGGTGTGCTCTGGGGGGTGGGGGCATTGTAAGGGCTGTGGTGTAGCTGAGCTTGTGTTGGTGGGGGTGTGCTCTGGGGGGTGGGGGCATTGTAAGGGCTGTGGTGTAGCTGGGCTTGTGTTGGTGGGGGTGTGCTCTGGGGGGTGGGGGCTTCCTTGTAAATACTCACATAATAAACAGATAACAGATAAACAATATGTAATTACTGTATGTATAATATGATAAGTAATGTGTTTTCTCTCTCTCTCTCTCTCTCTCTCTCTCTCTCTCTCTCTCTCTCTCTCTCTCTCTCTCTCTCTCTCTCTCTCTCTCTCACACACACACACACACACACACACACTCTCTGTTCTTGCTGTTTCTACAGTGTGGACCATGGAGGAGAGAACAGGACCAAACCAGGACCCAGGAAATGTGAGTTTCTGTATCGATACAGAACACTCTGCTGTGTGTGTGTGTGTGTGTGTGTGTGTGTGTGTGTGTGTGTGTGTGTGTGTGTGTGTGTGTGTGTGTGTGTGTGTGTGTGTGTGTGTGTGTGTGTGTGTGTGAGACTTTACAAAAATGTCTCTCTCATACACACATAAACACACACAAAGAGAAACACACTTGTACACACACACACACACACACACAGGTACTATCACAGCTCTTTCTCTCTCACACACATAATGAGGTGAATATTAATAATGATAATTAATCTCATTAATGTCTCTGGTGTGCAGACGGCTGTCGGTTCACATTGGATCCAAACACAGCGCACAGAGACCTGTCTCTGTCTGAGGGGAACAGGAAGGTGACACACACACGGGGGAGAGAGGAGCAGCCATATCCTGATCATCCAGAGAGATTTGAGTCTGAGCGCCAGGTTGTGTGCAGAGAGAGTGTGTGTGAGCGCTGTTACTGGGAGGCTGAGTGCAGTGAGTCTCAGAGGGGAGGGGTTTCTATAGCAGTGACATATAAAGCACAGAATAAAGCAGTGGAGGAACATGCTGAGTTTGGAGAGAATAAAACCTCCTGGAGTCTGGTGTGTTATGATGATCCTCATGGTGTTTTTAGTCAGAATTACTCTGTCCTGCACAATGCGCACCTCACACCCCTACCTGTCCCCCCCTCCCCCTACCGCACACTCATACCTGCCCCCCCCTCCCCCTACCGCAGAGCAGCAGCAGGTACTGATGATGGTAGAAGAGTGTGTGTGTACTACAGGGTAGGAGTGTGTGTGGACCGTCCGGCCGGCACTCTGTCCTTCTACAGCGTCTCTGACTCTGACACACTGACCCTCCTGCACACGTTCCACACACACTTCACTGAACACACACCTCTCTGTGCTGGATTTAAAGTGTATGACTCCTCAGTGTCCCTCTGCCAACTGGAGTAGAGTCACACACACACACACACACACACACACACACACTGTCTTTCTCTCACAACCACACACACACACTGTCTTTCTCTCCCACACACACACGCACACACACACATGCACACCCGCACACTGTCTTTCTCTCACACACACGCATGTGCGCATGCACACACACGCACATGCACACACACATCACTGTCTTTCTCTCACAACCACACACACACACACACTGTCTTTCTCTTGCACACGCACATGTACACACACGCACATGCACACACACGCACACTGTCCTTCTCTCACGCACATGCACACGCACATGCGCACGCACACGCACACACAGACACACTGTCTCTCCCACACACCCCCACTCGTCGTAACGTCGTATTTGGTTTTTGTTTTGTGTGGACTGGTGTCCCCAGCTGATGGTGGAGGCGTTATGTCCCCCTGTCTTCCGTGAGGGGGCGGAGCGCTGCATCGTCATGGTTACATGTTACACCTGAATGGGGGCGTGTAAGAACATCCTCCGGAGCGCTGCACCTATAGAAAGAGTTCTTCTGGGGAAGTTGGGCCCTGATTCCTCTGTAGTTGATTTGGTGCTCGCTCGTTGGGGTTAGTGGTTCCTGTGTAACTTACCTAGTAAGTGTGGTTAACAAAGCTCTTTGTGTGCAAACCAAGGCGTCGGCTTCGTATGTTTACGGTGGCTGTGGAGCAGCCGTTACACACACGTACACACATACTCTCACAAGTACGCACGCACACACTCACACACAGTTTCTCTCATATACTGTGAAACTCTTTCGCACACACAGACCATTTTAGACACACTTGCATGTACAACCAACCTTACTAACCAATACACAACCACGACCAAAACCTGACCCAGCCTTTGTACAACCACAATTTCAGCTGTACCCAATATTAACCTCAGTACAGCTTAAACAGTGTATATAAGAATATGATATTTTAGCAGTTTCAGGTTAAGCGCTTGCTATTTAATTATGATTTATTTTTTTACATTGAAAAAAAACTTAGATTGTAAATGTTCAAGCTGTGTTTGTGTACTTTTTAAGATTAAAACATGAAATGTAACATATTAAGAGTGTGATATTGGTAAAAGTTGGCGGGGTAAAATGCTATTGAAGTCATAAATTCAGTCTTTTGTATCTTTTAAATCTTTGTATAAAAGAAGCCAGTGATAAACTCCTCAAGTTAAACGTGCATTTTATGAGCTCCAATGTGCAAAATTCTGTGGGCAAAATCAGCTGATGGGCAGAATTCAGACTGATCACTGCAGTGTACTTATTTCCTTTCTGTACTGTAAACATTAATGCAGTGTACTTATTTCCTTTCTGTACTGTAAACATTAATGCAGTGTACTTATTTCCTTTCTGTACTGTAAACATTAATGCAGTGTACTTATTTCCTTTCTGTACTGTAAACATTAATGCAGTGTACTTACTTCCTTTCTGTACTGTAAACATTAATGCAGTGTACTTATTTCCTTTCTGTACTGTAAACATTAATGCAGTGCACTTATTTCCTTTCTGTACTGTAAACATTAATGCAGTGTACTTATTTCCTTTCTGTACTGTAAACATTAATGCAGTGTACTTATTTCCTTTCTGTACTGTAAACATTAATACAGTGTACTTATTTCCTTTCTGTACTGTAAACATTAATGCAGTGCACTTATTTCCTTTCTGTACTGTAAACATTAATGCAGTGTACTTATTTCCTTTCTGTACTGTAAACATTAATAGTTTGAGTTTCCTTATTGTCTTGTTTATTTTGTTTGAACCTGTTGCTTTAATTTTCTGTATTTGCAGACAATGATCCTCATGGATTAAACCTGAATTATAAAAGTATTGACTGTTTTGCTGTTATGATTTATTCTTGAATGATCTAACTCCAGTGATATTGTAGTAGTTATTTTATATTCTGTAGGGGATTATGTACGGGCTCAATATGAGTAGATCAATCTTTACCCACCCCGCCCCCACTGCCCCTAACCCACCCCACCCCTCACTGCCCCTAACCCACCCCACTCCCCCTGCCCCACCCCACTCCCACTGCCCCTAACCCACCCCACCCCCACTGCCCCTAACCCACACCACCTCCACTGCCCCTAACCCACACCACCCCTTACCCACCCCACCCCCACTGCCCCTAACCCACCCCACCCTCACTGCCCCTAACCCACCCCTCTCCCACTGCCCCTTACCCACCCCACCCCCACTGCCCCTAACCCACCCCACCCCCACTGCCCCTAACCCACCCCACCCCCACTGCCCCTAACCCACCCCACCCCCACTGCCCCTAACCCACCCCACCCCCACTGCCCCTTACCCACCCCACCCCCCACTGCCCCTAACCCCACCCCACCCCCACTGCCCCTAACCCACCCACTCCCCCTGCCCAGCCCACTCCCACTGCCCTAACCCACCCCACCCCCACTGCCCCACCCCACCCCCACTGCCCCTAACCCACCCCACCCCCACTGCCCCTTACCCACCCCACCCCCACTGCCCCTAACCCACCCCACCCCCACTGCCCCTAACCCACCCCACTCCCCCTGCCCCAGCCCACTCCCACTCCCCCTGCCCCAGCCCACTCCCACTGCCCCTAACCCACCCCTCTCCCCCTAACCCACCCCACCCCCACTGCCCCTAACCCACCCCCACTGCCCCTAACCCACCCCACTCCCCCCTGCCCCTAACCCACACCACCCCCACTGCCCCTAACCCACCCCCAACCCCACTGCCCCTAACCCACCCCACTCCCCCACTGCCCCTAACCCACCCCACTCCCCCTAACCCACCCCACCCCCATTGCCCTGCCCCAGCCCACTCCCACTGCCCCTGCCCCAGCCCACCCCACCCCCCACTGCCCTAACCCACCCCACTCCCCCTGCCCCTAACCCACCCCACCCCCATTGCCCCTACCCCACCCCCTGCCCCAGCCCACCCCACCCCCACTGCCCCTAACCCACCCCACCCCCATTGCCCCAGCCCACTCCCACTGCCCCTGCCCCAGCCCACCCCACCCCCACTGCCCCTAACCCACCCCACTCCCCCTGCCCCTAACCCACCCCACCCCCATTGCCCCTACCCCACCCCACTCCCCTGCCCCTAACCCACCCCACCCCCATTGCCCCTACCCCACCCCCACTCCCCTGCCCCAGCCCACCCCACCCCCACTGCCCCTAACCCACCCCACTCCCCCTGCCCCTACCCCACCCCACCCCCACTGCCCCTAACCCACCCCACCCCCACTGCCCCTAACCCACCCCACTCCCCCTGCCCCCTACCCCACCCCACCCCCCCTGCCCCTAACCCACCCCACTCCCTCTGCCCCTAACCCACCCCACCCCCATTGCCCCTACCCCACCCCACTCCCCCTGCCCCAGCCCACCCCACCCCCACTGCCCCTAACCCACCCCACTCCCCCTGCCCCAGCCCACTCTACCCCCACTGCCCCTAACCCACCCCACCCCCCACTGCCCCTAACCCACCCCACTCCCCCTGCCCCTACCCCACCCCACCCCCCTGCCCCTAACCCACCCCACTCCCTCTGCCCCTAACCCACCCCACCCCCATTGCCCCTACCCCACCCCACTCCCCCTGCCCCAGCCCACCCCACCCCCCACTGCCCCTAACCCACCCCACTCCCCCTGCCCCAGCCCACTCTACCCCCACTGCCCCTAACCCACCCCACCCTCACTGCCCCTAACCCACCCCACTCCCCCTGCCCCTAACCCACCCCACCCCCACTGCCCCTAACCCACCCCACTCCCTCTGCCCCTAACCCACCCCACCCCCATTGCCCCTACCCCACCCCACTCCCCCTGCCCCAGCCCACCCCACCCCCCACTGCCCCTAACCCACCCCACCCCCACTGCCCCTAACCCACCCCACTCCCCCTGCCCCTACCCCACCCCACCCCCCCTGCCCCTAACCCCACCCCACTCCCTCTGCCCCTAACCCACCCCACCCCCATTGCCCCTACCCCACCCCACTCCCCCTGCCCCAGCCCACCCCACCCCCACTGCCCCTAACCCACCCCCACTCCCCCTGCCCCAGCCCACTCTACCCCCACTGCCCCTAACCCACCCCACCCCCACTGCCCCCTAACCCACCCCACTCCCCCTGCCCCTACCCCACCCCACCCCCCCTGCCCCTAACCCACCCCACTCCCCCTGCCCCAGCCCACCCCACCCCCACTGCCCCTAACCCACCCCACTCCCCCTGCCCCAGCCCACTCTACCCCCACTGCCCCTAACCCACCCCACCCCCACTGCCCCTAACCCACCCCACTCCCCCTGCCCCTAACCCACCCCACCCCCACTGCCCCTAACCCACCCCACTCCCTCTGCCCCTAACCCACCCCACCCCCATTGCCCCTACCCCACCGCCCCTGCCCCAGCCCACCCCCACCCCCACTGCCCCTAACCCACCCCACTCCCCCTGCCCCAGCCCACTCTACCCCCACTGCCCCTAACCCACCCCACCCCCACTGCCCCTAACCCACCCCACCCCCACTGCCCCTAACCCACCCCACTCCCCCTGCCCCTACCCCACCCCACCCCCCCTGCCCCTAACCCACCCCACTCCCTCTGCCCCTAACCCACCCCACCCCCATTGCCCCTACCCCACCCCACTCCCCCTGCCCCAGCCCACCCCACCCCCACTGCCCCTAACCCACCCCACTCCCCCTGCCCCAGCCCACTCTACCCCCACTGCCCCTAACCCACCCCACCCCCACTGCCCCTAACCCACCCCACTCCCCCTGCCCCTACCCCACCCCACCCCCCCCTGCCCCTAACCCACCCCACTCCCCCTGCCCCAGCCCACCCCACCCCCACTGCCCCTAACCCACCCCACTCCCCCTGCCCCAGCCCACTCTACCCCCACTGCCCCTAACCCACCCCACCCCCACTGCCCCTAACCCACCCCCACTCCCCCTGCCCCTAACCCACCCCACCCCCACTGCCCCTAACCCACCCCACTCCCTCTGCCCCTAACCCACCCCACCCCCATTGCCCCTACCCCACCCCACTCCCCCTGCCCCAGCCCACCCCACCCCCACTGCCCCTAACCCACCCCCACTCCCCCTGCCCCAGCCCACTCTACCCCCACTGCCCCTAACCCACCCCACCCCCACTGCCCCTAACCCACCCCACCCCCCACTGCCCCTAACCCACCCCACCCCCACTGCCCCTAACCCACCCCACCCCCATTGCCCCTAACCCACCCCACTCCCTCTGCCCCTAACCCACCCCACCCCCATTGCCCCTACCCCACCCCACTCCCCCTGCCCCAGCCCACCCCACCCCCACTGCCCCTAACCCACCCCACTCCCCCTGCCCCAGCCCACTCTACCCCCACTGCCCCTAACCCACCCCACTCCCTCTGCCCCTAACCCACCCCACCCCCATTGCCCCTACCCCACCCCACTCCCCCTGCCCCAGCCCACCCCACCCCCACTGCCCCTAACCCACCCCACTCCCCCCTGCCCCAGCCCACTCTACCCCCACTGCCCCTAACCCACCCCACTCCCCCTGCCCCAGCCCACTCTACCCCCACTGCCCCTAACCCACCCCACCCCCACTGCCCCAGCCCACCCCACCCCCACTGCCCCTAACCCACCCCACCCCCACTGCCCCTAACCCACCCCACTCCCTCTGCCCCTAACCCTCCCCACCCCCCACTGCCCCTAACCCACCCCACTCCCCCCTGCCCCTAACCCACCCCACCCCCACTGCCCCTAACCCACCCCACCCCCACTGCCCCTAACCCACCCCACTCCCTCTGCCCCTAACCCACCCCACCCCCATTGCCCCTACCCCACCCCACTCCCCCTGCCCCAGCCCACTCTACCCCCACTGCCCCTAACCCACCCCACTCCCTCTGCCCCTAACCCACCCCACCCCCATTGCCCCTACCCCACCCCACTCCCCCTGCCCCAGCCCACCCCACCCCCACTGCCCCTAACCCACCCCACTCCCCCTGCCCCAGCCCACTCTACCCCCACTGCCCCTAACCCACCCCACTCCCTCTGCCCCTAACCCACCCCACCCCCATTGCCCCTACCCCACCCCCACTCCCCCTGCCCCAGCCCACTCTACCCCCACTGCCCCTAACCCACCCCACTCCCTCTGCCCCTAACCCACCCCACTCCCCCTGCCCCAGCCCACCCCACCCCCACTGCCCCTAACCCACCCCACTCCCCCTGCCCCAGCCCACTCTACCCCCACTGCCCCTAACCCACCCCACCCCCACTGCCCCTACCCCACCCCACTCCCCCTGCCCCAGCCCACCCCACCCCCACTGCCCCTAACCCACCCCACTCCCCCTGCCCCTAACCCACCCCACCCCCATTGCCCCTACCCCACCCCACTCCCCCTGCCCCAGCCCACCCCACCCCCACTGCCCCTAACCCACCCCACTCCCCCTGCCCCAGCCCACTCTACCCCCACTGCCCCTAACCCACCCCACCCCCACTGCCCCAGCCCACCCCACCCCCACTGCCCCTAACCCACCCCACCCCCACTGCCCCTAACCCACCCCACTCCCTCTGCCCCTAACCCACCCCACCCCCACTGCCCCTAACCCAACCCAACCCCACTGCCCCTAACCCAACCCAACCCCACTGCCCCTAACCCAACCCAACCCCACTGCCCCTAACCCACCCCACCCCCACTGCCCCTAACCCACCCCACTCCCTCTGCCCCTAACCCACCCCACCCCCACTGCCCCTAACCCACCCCCACTGCCCCTAACCTCATAATTAACTTATTATCCATTCATAACCAAACTCACTCTTATTCTTTTTTTTATTATATGGTCCCATGACCGCTCGTTTTCTGTAAAAAAAAAGTCACTCATATTTCCTATAATGAAGACAAGGGGTGATTATTTTATCTGACTATAATAGACTAATATTAGAACACACTTTTCTAGAATAAATTGCTTGTGTTTTTTTTTTATAACTACATTATTAACTATAGTTGCATCTGTGGTGTTATGGGGTCAGAATTGACCCGTAGATCTATGTTGGAACAAATGGTAAAAAGTATTTTTTCTTTTCTAAAACCAAACTTTATTTTGTTCAAAATAACTCATTCAAATTGAACATGAACAAGAGGATTTCTCAAATCATATGTAGTCAAGGCAGTCCACCTTACCTAAACAAAGGTACCAGCATGAGTATCCATTTGTAACGTGAAAAATGTCCTATTATTTGTCTGAATAATAATCCATACTGAAAGCTCAATTGAAGGCTTTAACAAATATTTGACTATAACATTTCTTTGCCAAAGGTTGCACAAGGTTTGATAGAAGGCTCAAAATAATAAATTCCCTCACCAATCCCCAGCCCTGCTCTCCTGCCATAGGACAGTGACTGGGAAATGGTCTGTGAGAAACAATTATATTTACAACCAGACAATACCAGATACAGGGGGAAATGGTCTGTGAGAAACAATTATATTTACAACCAGACAATACCAGATACAGGATTATCTCTGAAGAATGTCTTTACCCTTGAAGAGGATGTGTCTCTTTCTGTGTGTGTGTGTGTGTGTGTGTGTGTGTGTGTGTGTGTGTGTGTGTGTGTGTGTGTGTTCATGTTCAAGTAAATTTTTTGTGTGACATGAACCTTGTTTGAGTCAACAGAATTTGATCCACAGAACTGCCCACAACTTTTCAATGCTGCATGCCGTACTATCAACAGCTAATATTCTCTGCCGAGTCATATTTGACCCATAACACCACAGATGTTACTCATTTCTTTAGAGACCTTCAGAATTTAATAAAATGGTGGCCATTGGTTTTGTTGTGTTTATATAGCTGTTTTTGAGGATATCATGAAGCCTTGTTCCAATAAAAAAAAACTAGAGGGTATTTATTATATATTGAAAATGGGTCCCTAAGTTGACCCTAAATTGGTTTTGTGGGGGGGGGGGGTCTCCGCTAGTCAATGATATTTTCTGCTGTAAGGCCCAAGTGCCCTTATGGCAGCAGTGATTAATTAAAAAATATATATTAACGAAACTGTTTACTAGATGAGAAATACTTCAAACAGGATCACAGACTCAAGTCCGACTTTTCATTGATTACGTTTTCAGTGTATTTTATTTCTAACTTTATTTTTATTTTTCGTACATGAAGAATGCCTTAAATATAGGAATTGTATGAAAGTAGTTTAATAGATATTTATAAAAACCAATAAAATAGAATATCCCTGGCCAAGACTTTTATTTAATTTTTTCTTCTCCACCCGATCCCCTTGAACAGAAGGGCATTGAAGCCTGAAGGTTTGCCACTGATGTGAAGATACCTTTGACTTGTCCACAGTGAGGTCTCTTCATTAATTATAGGTGTGTCTTGGGCGTAGGATGCAATAAACCAATCAAAATGTCATATCCCATTCCCTTTAAAAGCCTGCATTTGCTTATATTATGGCGAAACAGACATGCTCGTGGCTTGTGTAGTTAAAGCATGCGAGCAAGGAAAAGGCTATATAGATCAATAGTATGATCAATATTATTCGGACTAACCACTATGACGCGTTTTGATATACACAAAAATAATCTTTAACATTAGGGTTTAACACCGGCACGGGTTCCCGGTAATTCCCGACAGTGCTGTTCTTTCAGAAAATATATGCGGTTTAATTTCCTTAAAAAGCATCTGCAACCGCTGAGAATATGCTAACAGAATAGGCTATGGCTTCAGCAGACATATCACAGGCAATGATGCAAGTTCAAGCTTCATCCGAAGTTCATATTACGTGCATTCTAATATTGATTAATAACATGAATAGCGTTTTGCCTTAATGATGACACTAAATACACTAAAGCTGTCAGTTTGGGGACCAATAGGTTTTACCGCATATATTTTCCCTTGTTTTATAGGACTATTGTCCTGCTTGTGGAAATATATAGGCCTATTTTTTATAATAATTTTTACAGGTAGTTTAATGCATATAAACAAGCCCCACTTCTGGAAGAGAAAAATCTTCTATTTTTGGGGAAAGATATGAATCTATATTTCACAATGTAATTGATATTTTTGTGCTTGTTTCAACTATTGTCCCCTAACAGAAGAGTGTCCCCTGGGAAGATTGCAGGAACTATTTGTGCTATTATCTATAGTCTTAGGCCTGTGTCCCGAATCAGAGCCCTGTTCCCCTGTCCACTCCACCCTGTCCACTTAAATCTTGTTAACAATTATTATAATCATAATTACAAATGATTGAAAACGGATCCTGAAAGCTCTGTGGTCACTGTTTGAGAGGTCAGTTAGACTTACTGAAGCTTTGATACAAATGTTTTGTTTGAAGAGCTTTTTTAACTGGATAGTTCTCTCTGTGAGGCTGATCTGAGGTCAGTGTACAAGGATGGAGGAAACCGAGGCAACATGTATTGGGTAAATGGAACATCCTTGCTCAATCAAGCGTCAGCGTCATATTATGCTCACGTGCTTAACTATACTGCTGTTTAGCTTATTTTCCCATGAATAAACAGTGCTTTTGTTAGTTATAAAGAATGAGTGTCATTATGGATTAGCGCTTTAATCATGAATGGAAAGGAACGGTAAAATTGCATTTGTGTAGGGGTGTGCCTGCAACATGGCAGATGTGGAGAATGGTGGATAATTTATACACGTCACACGTTCTGAGAAAAGGCTTTCGCAAAAGGCTACACTTGTGTTTCCTCACTGAAGCATCCTCCGGGAGCCTCCTCATTCCCCACTCCTCGCTCCTCCGAGGAGCATTTAGCGGATTGGAAAGTCCTTAAAGATGGCGAACATCGATCGATTTCCAGGTCAGGTGAGGACAGAGGAGAAGAGGACGGATAAAATAAGCGATTGGAATCCACCCTTTTCCTTTCTCCTTCCTTCCTTCCTTTACCACTGCAGGAGAGGAACCCTCTGCAAACCAGCAATTTTGCTGAGTAGGGCCATAGTATTTTATAACCAGTTGTTGGTGTATTAACTTTTTCCTGTATAAAAAAATAAAATGAAATGAAACGAAGCAGTGTGCGAAAGAAATCCTGCAAAACTCTTTCCAAACTAGTGAAGTAGTTTGTCATTTTTAATTTATTTTTTTATTTATAATATCAATCAGTTAACATATGACGATTATTACAAAGTGTAGATTATGAATGAAGACAGAATTAACAAACATTAAAAAAAAGTGTAGTTCGTAATAAAATCTTTGATATGACCCACTGTTATACCATAGATATGCGCATATGCCGCTCTATGTATTTTACGTTTTTACTTCCGGGTTACTTCCTGAAATTGTCGAATGACTGCTAAATTCTGCAGGTGGTGAGTGTGCTTCTGAATTTTCTTAACAAAACCCCGGCAATAAGGGGGTTCATCCTGTATTTTAAGTGCCCCCATTTGTGAGAAAAAGTCGCACACTCGCTTTTTGACAAAGTGGGACTCAAATATGCGACCCCAAAAGTGTGTAGGGGTCGTATTCGGACACAGTCAAAATAAAAGCATGTCCCCCCCTCCAGTAATGGTTTGGACCATCCGTGATGCAATGTTTGTGTCTTTTGAAAGCGTTTTGCGGGATATGTTGTCAATAACAAGACGCGATTGGTGAAGTCGATGAGCCCTTTGACTACATTTCCCGAATAAACCATTGTGAAAAGGCCATGTGGTGAACATCTGCAACTCGTAAACATTCTTCCACCCGGTACAGTGCTACAGAAAGGTAATTACTTAATTTTGTAGCAAGAGTAACTATGTAATGTCTATCAGCTAATTCCAGCTTTTGAAAATAGCACTTCGTATGCTTCGTGTGTGATGCCTAATTATATCCATATGTTTAACCAAGCTTGCAGGAAACGGCTTGCATCAATAAATGAACTACTTAGCTGGCTTTGTAGATACCACTAGCTAGACGGGCAGCATTGAATGAACAAGCCAACTAATGTTAGCAAGATCGTTTTAGCAGGGATGCAACTTGACTCCCCCCCTTAATGTGTTAGCTAATGTTAGTTTTATGGCTTCTTGTCACATTGCTAAATATACCTAAAGTCTTTATATGGTTACCATTTACAAAGTAACATTATACTCCATTATAAATGTATCTTGTTGCTAGTTATCTGTCCAATTATTTAAACCTAAAAAAAAAATCAGATTATTTTGAGTAAGTTCACTAGTAAACACAACAGTGCGTAACTTCGAATTTAATACTCATAATTTACAATTACAGTAACAATGGTATGGATGTTGAGTTTTTTCTCACCTATGAATACATTTACCTTGACTGCATGGACTTCTTGTCTGGAGCAAGATGCTTTATTATTTCTTTCTCATAAGCCACTATCAGTCTAGCTCACTAAATATGATGACAGATATGTTTGCTTTTTATGACTGTCCCTCAGATTTATATAACTAGGTTAGTTGATCAAGTTTACAATGATACACTTTTGTTAACAGCAGCAATAGCTAGCTTTCTGCCTTGGCTGCAGTTTTCTTTTTGTAGTTTTCTGTATGCTGGTGAAAGGTAGTATCTGTCATATCAGGTGTTATTCAGATTTTTTTCCAGATTTCATAACTATCGTTTATAAGTACATGTGGTCATATGTAAGTACATACTGGCTATAGAAAGTTTACACATCCTTTCATATTGTTGAGCTTTTATTCTGTTACATCCTCAAATGAAAATACATTAAATCATATTTTTCCACCTTCATTTACAGTGGTATCCCTCAATTCACTTAAATAGGTTTAAGTGAAAAACAATCTCAGTATTTGTGAGAATGAATTAAAAATACAAATCTACAATAACTGGATTTTTAGGAGTGTACACACTCCCCTGAATCAGTACTTGGTGGAAGCTCCCTTTGCTTGAATTACAGACATGAATCAGTTCGGATAGGTCTCTCCCAACTTTGCACACCTAGATACGGCAATACTTGCCCATTGAAGTAATTCCATATGAATCAGACACAAGAAAGGTGAATTTCGACACCCACCATCACATATTGTTCTGAAAAGTGCTTTAGGAGTAAGAAAGGAATAATAATAGCATCCCTGAAGCCTTATTTTGTTGAAAAATGATTTGGTTTATGGGAAGTGTTGCAAATTGATTACATCCAGATATAACCTTTTCATGCCTTAGGAATCATATAATATTGATTTAATATAGTTCTCAATATCCAACTTGCGCCAAAATCTTCCCTGATAATGGAAAATTCTGACACGAGGAATCCGTCTAAATTGTCAAAATATACCCAAGGACCCCCAAACCCTCCTACAATCCCACCCTTATAGATAGCATAGAATGCAAGTTTTCTGTGTGGGACAACACATGAGAAGCTGTGTCTTGGATTATTGTTTCTTCATATATTTATAAATATTCACAGTGAAAATGATGATGGTTAAATCCCCCCATGAATTTGAATAGTGTTTGAAGCAATAGAGTCATCCTGCAGACATCAACCGTGAAGCCCCACATCAACCGCCAGGCCCCTTGGGGGTTCCGTAGAGGAACGGAAACTCTGAATGATACGGTGTTGCTTATTGCATTTAAGGTGTAACAACTCCGCTCTCATTTAAACTCTGAATAACACAAAGAGATTACTGCTCTCATTTAAACTCAGAATAACACAGTGTGATATTAGATTAGTTCTAACGTTACTTCAGCCTTGTCAAAAGTTAAATTAAATTAGAGCGATGAGTTGACATAGTCGACGATTCGCGATAGACTTTTAAGGTGGAACGAGAACTCCGCTCTCATTTCAGGTGGAACGGAAACTCTGAATAATGCAATGTGATCAAATAGAAGAGAATGTACTGTATTCATCGCCAAAGGTGAATGATTGCCAAAGGTGTTGATTGCCACTAGCAATGTACATACAATAGACAAAAAATAAATAAAACAAAAAATAAAATTTAAAATGATAATAATTATTATTATTATTAATATTATTATACACACTAATATACAGTAATGAGAATGAATAGGTCTGCCAACCTACTCAATGATGGTCAGTATCTTTACTTAGTGTACTGTGTGTGTACTGATTAAAGCATCTAATGGCCGTTGGTACACTTTGGTACAATAAATCTATTTCCCAGTAAACTGCGCTGCTTGCTAAGAGTTTGATACCTAAGGGGGATGACTATGATCCTCTGATTTCTCTAAATTCTCTCAAACTTCCTTAGGATGTGCTGTTAAAAAATAACCTCTAAACTGTCTAGACCAAAGCCAAACATTGACCCTTCTTTCTTAATTAGTTTGTTGATACAGTTGGCATCTTCTCTTGAATATTCCCTTCCCAACAAACAGCATATAACAAAATACTAGCCACAATGCTACTATAAAACATGTTCAACATTTTGCAACACACCTTAAAAAAAAAAAAAATGTATTTGTACTTGTATGGCAAAATATCAACAAAAAAAAAGAAATAAAATGAATGAAGGTAAATTACAGTACAATAAAATGCCTAAATACCATGGTTAATTCAAATTCAGTTTTAAGAAGGGATTTAAAAGAAATTACTGATGTAGCAAGCCTGAGCTCCTCGGGAAAGGCAGTCCAAAGTTGAGGGGCCCTAATAGCAAAGGCCCGGTCACCCTTTGATTTTAGCTTAGATTTCGGAGACCTGGGGCCCTATCTTACACCCGGCGCTAAGCGGCGCTAACCCAAACGCAAGGGTCTTTGCTATCTTACACCCGGCGCTGGGCTCATTATAACGCCTAGCACTCACGTCGTTTAAATACCATGTATTCTTGCGCCCATTGCAAGTGAACTGGGCGTGTTGGCCAGGATTATTTTTGGTGTATTGC
Source organism: Synaphobranchus kaupii (assembly GCA_029718625.1). NCBI lineage: Eukaryota > Metazoa > Chordata > Actinopteri > Anguilliformes > Synaphobranchidae > Synaphobranchus > Synaphobranchus kaupii. Next base: position 63,168,979 of record CM056385.1, on the reverse strand, counting down.
TATCTTGAGCCAGCAGAAAGCGATTGCGCTTGCGCTAGAACCACCACAAACCTGGTCTAAAGTCATGTCGCAGTTGTTTACGTGTTATTTTAACAGCGCATATAAGTGTGTCTACATAGGTGTGTGCACAACGCGCGTACCCTCCTGTCTGTTACACACAGGGGCGCGCACAAGCATGACTAAAATATCAGATTACAATGTGAAATATTATTATTGTGTAGGCTATATCAAAAAATGCATAATAATAAAAGGGTCCATAGGTCAAAGACCAAATAGCCTACCTGTCCCTCAGCGAAGGGGAATGCCACATTGAATTGCTTTCAGGCGATGTGCGATGGTACGGGACAATGGCTATCCATTAAAAAGGAGTTGATAACACCTACAGTCCCGGCCAAAAGTCTTGTCGCATGAGTGGACAAAAGTGACAATTGATAATTACCCAACTCTTAATTAGCTAATACAGTTAGGAAACAACACAAATTAATCATAAGTGTCTAAAGTTTATTTAGATACTAGCAAATGACATTTCAAAATTGTTACTAAATGTTACAGCTTGATAATGATCAACAGGCCAGTTTTGGCCGGACAAAAGTCTCGTCGCAATGGCCAACTCCAATTTCTAGGCCACAGTGAATAAGGAAGAAACAAACAAGGGGCTTGATTAGTCAGCTGTAGGTAACTTTGAGCTATAAAAGCAGAAATTTGACACTTTAAGCCAAGTTCATGCTCAACATTGCTTCTGTCAACATGCCCAAGATCAAACCAGAAACCAAAGTGCTGATCATCAAGAATCTCAAGTCCAAATCTCCTGCTGAAGTTTCAGACATCTTCAATGTGTCTAAACGGCAGGTGGAGAGGATTCTTCTACCAAGAGACTGGCGACGTCCATGACAGATCCAGGTCGGGCAGACCGCGCAAGACAACTGCTCGAGACGACAGCTTGCTGGTCCAATGGTCAAAAGCCAGCCCCAGGGAGGAGTGGACGCCAGCAACGCCTGTTTCGTCAAGAACTGTACGTCGGATTCTTGCTCGCAATGGTCTCCACGGTCGTATTGCTGCCCAGAAACCAGCGCTAAACAAGAGACAGCTAAGAAACCGTGTTGCGTACGCCAAGGCCCACAGCCTGACGGAAGGTTGGACAGCAGAAAAGTGGCAAAAAAATTATTTTTCAGATGAATCGTCAGTTGAGCTCCATCCCAAGCGCCGCCAATATTGTCGACGACCCTCTGGGGCCCGTCTGGACCCACAGTTCACCCAGAAGACAGTCAAATTTGGAGGTGGAAAGATTATGGTTTGGGGTTACATCCAATACGGAGGTGCCAGGGAGATCTGTAAGGTGGGTGGTAACATTGACAGTGCCAAATATCAACAGATTCTTGCCTCCCAGTACATTCCCAACTACAAGAGGGGTCAGATTTTTCAACAGGATGGAGCTCCTTGCCATACATCAGGTTCCACTATGAAGTTTCTCAGGGGGAAGAAGATCAAGGTCCTTCAGGGATGGCCAGCACAGTCTCCAGATATGAATATTATTGAGCATATCTGGGGAAGAATGAAGGAGGAAGCTTGGAGGACCAAGCCGAAGAATGAAGGAGGAGCTTTGGGATGCCTGCAAGGTGGCCTTCCATGCCATCCCCGACGACTTCATCAACAAGCTCTACGACTCTCTGCCAAACCGGATGGCAACTGTTCTGCAGGCCAAAGGAACCCATACAAGATATTAATTTCTTAACTTATAGTCCATGATGAAATACTAGACTGATTTTTCATTTGGTATTTTATTAACATTTTGAGAAAGATAAAATTTATTGATTATAATTTGATTTGCAACAAGACTTTTGTCCAGGTAGAAACTGGCTTGTTCATCATTATCAAGCAATTAACCTTATAAGCATCTATAAAATTTTTGTTTTGCTAGTATCTAAATAAACTTCAGACACTTATGATTAATTTATGTTGTTTCCTAACTGTATTAGCTAATTAAGAGTTGGGTAATTAGAAATTGTCACTTTTGTCCACTCATGCGACAAGACTTTTGGCCGGGACTGTATATCAAGCCTAATGCACAAATTGTCATTTACACCTAATGCATGAATTGTCATTCAATGGAAAACTCGCGCACTGCAATAGACGGACATTTGAGTTCTGAAAATGCGCTTCAGATGTCATTACAATACAGCTCTGTTTATCTAGGAATACAGCCTGTAAGTAAATAGAATGGTTGTGTAACATTCCGCTCCCTTCCTGTCTGTTTTCCTTGTGTTACCCTTTCCCTCCGTGTCATGTTGGATTCCCTTCGTCTGTGTTTTTCTCCGTTGCTACAGGCTGGGCGTGCCCCCTTCTGTTTGTTTCACTCTGTTCCCCCACTTCGGTTTCAACCTATCTCATTTCCCTCTTGTGGTATGCTTTCCTCACCTGTTAATTATTCAATCACCCGCGGTTACATTCCTCACATTTTCGTTATTGGTTTCAATTTCACTCCCCTACTTAAACCCCCGACTGGCTGCTATTCAGCGCCAGTTCGTTAACGCACTTCGTTGGATTTCTTGGTCTCCTGTCTTTAGTCCTGTCCGCTAATACTCTGTTGAGTTTTAGGTTCCTGTATCTTCTCTGTTACCTGTACTCTCAGTTTGAAGATTATCCAGTTCCATCTGCTACAGTCTTGTCTGCCTAAATTCTGTCCGCTTATTTAATTAGCCGCCTCAGGTCCGTCCAGCCTGCAGCTGTTCCACTCTGTGTTTGTTGCAGTACCTCAGCTCTCTACTAACGTTGCACCCGCAGCTGGGTGTACTGTCTCTCCACCCTTCAGTGGTTCCTGTCCGGCCGTGGCGGCCTCCTTGCTGCGGTTACGGTCCCAGGCTCCGCTGTGGTCCAGCTACCCAGACCGGGCCAACCTGAGCTCCACTACACTGCCTGACCCTGTTCGTGTCCTGCCTCATACCTACCTCTGCCTTTCAGTCCAGTTCCAGTACGGTTCGTGCCTGTTCCTCTACCCAGTTCCTGTTGGACCTCCCGGTCCAGTTCCAGTCCGGTTCCGGTTCGGAACGCAAGTCCAGTTTCGGCTTGGAACGACCCGCTGTTTCCACTGTCCAGTTCCCGTTGGACCTCCCGTTCCAGTTCCAGTCCGGTTCCGGTTCGGAACGCAAGTCCAGTTCCGGCTTGGAACGACCCGCTGTTTCCGCTGTCCAGTTCCCGTTGGACCTCCCGGTCCAGTTCCAGTCCGGTTCCGGTTCGGAACGCAAGTCCAGTTCCGGCTTGGAACGACCCGCTGTTTCCACTGTTCAGTTCCCGTTGGACCTCCCGGTCCAGTTCCAGTCCGGTTCCGGTTCGGAACCCAAGTCCAGTTCCGGTTTGGAACTAGAGGGGTCATCAAGTCCAGCTCCGGCTTGGAGCACGTAGTTGTGTCTAAAGACTTCCTCATTCCTCTTATTGTTGTGTTTTGCCTATGTACAGCTTGGGACTGCCCCAAGCTTTCTAATAAATACCCATTCCTGTTTCCCTGTCTCTTGGTCGTGCATTTGGGTTCAGTCAGTGAGTTGGATCGTGACAGGTTGTGACTGAAAAAAGTTCAAACAACCTTGTCCAGTGAATATTGCATTTATTGTTTTTCAAATAGCCTAGGCTACAGCGGATTCGCTGTGCATAAGGTTTTTTCGATAGCCTATGGTTAAAAAACTGAGATAAATATCACCATGTTAACTGAATTGCAACCTTAGCTATACTTCGTCCTTCATATTTTTTAAATTACAATGACAAGGTTTCCATACTCTCAGCTTATTAAAACCCCACTGATTTCACCTGTTATTCCATAACTGAACAAAAGATTTTAAAGAGAACTAAGCGTCTAATTAGAAATGAAAACAAATTTGCAGCAGGTTACACAATTAATTCACAATTCATTTTAATTCCATTATCTGCATGTGCGCTTTACAGGAGCAGGTCTGTTCCCCCTGCTGTAAATTGCACTTTTCACAGTCTTCCTGGGAAAGTGGATTGTTTTAAAGCATTACGCTATACCAGTAAAACAGGTTGGTCACATTTCCATAAGCAGGACATTATAAAACAAGGGAAAATATGCGTGAACATATGGGTTGCCAACCTGACAGCTTTATTGTATTTAGTGTCATCATTAAGGCAAAATAACGTAATTTATGTTATTAACCAAAATTAGAATCCAATGAACTTCGGATGAAGCTTGAACATGAAATCATTGCTTCATTGCATAATTAACTAAATTTAACCACATATATTTTTTTAAATAACAGCACTGTCGGGAATTACAGAGAACTCATAATGGTTAGTCCGAATAATATTGATCATAGGCTACTATTGATCCATATAGCCTATTCCTTGATCGCACTAAATACGCACGAGCATGTCTGTTTCGCCATCATATAAGCAATCCGCCAAGGTGGAAAAGCAGGCTTTTAAAGGGAATGGGATATGACATTTTGGTTGGTTTATTGCATGTCACGCCCAAGACACACCTATAATTAATTAATAGACTAGGTTCAGCCCATTTGCACGTTGCTCCGTGCTTAGTGCCCAAAAAACACGCTGTTAAAATAGCAAAAGTGGACTTGGACACGCCCTAAATGCACTTAACGCCATGCGCTTAGATGAAGCGCTAAGATCGCTAAGATAGAAACCCCAGAAGTTTATTTCCTGAGGATCTCAGGCTGCGCGCTGGTGTGTACGGGCATAGAAAGCTCTGAAAGGATCTCAGTTTTCTTAAGTAAAATAGCCTCTTTTCAGCTTTCTTAAGAACAATGGTGGTATTCTCCTTCCATTGTAATTTGTTGTCTATAACAACACCCAAATACTTCTGTGGAAACTTAAGATTCCACAGAATCAATAATGGATGTGTTGATTACTACAGGTGTCACCAACTCCCTTTTTCTAAAATCAATAATTAGCTCTTTAGTTTTGGAAGTATTGAGTTCTAAAAGGTTAGCACTACACCATGAAACAAAGTGATCAATTTCCCTCAGGTACAGTGAATCATTCCCTTCAGTAATACAGGGGGTGGACAAAGTATCGGAAACACCAGAAACTGAAAAAACTGTTTTTCATAAAACAGCCGCTATATGTCATATTTCTCTTAACTATATTTTCTACACTCTTTTATGACTGACATGCCATCTATACATTTTAGTTTCTGTCTTTTTTTATTAGCTTGATAATGAATCATAATTAGCCATTTATCATATTATCAAATAATAGTAATTTGTCAATTAAATGCTGCTTTTGTGTCAGTAATAAGTGGGAACACTTTAGAGCTAATGTAGGACAAAAACTGAAAGCATTTTGGTCCATGACAACCAGAGATGTGCACCACTGCACAGCTGTGGGGAGTGAACACATCTGTTCAAAGTGAACAGCTGAATTAAATAGATCTGTACTACAGTAGAGCTACGGTACACTGTACTACATAGAGGGGATCAATTCCAGTTGTTGGGGACCAAAATGTTTTCTGATTTCTTATACATTTGGTATAAGTGTACTAACTTATTACTGATATAACAGTAACTGACATGTCTGATATAACTGACATGTAATTTATGATTTATTAGCATTTCATAAAAAATTTGACTAACAGGCAATTATGGTTGATTGGCATAATTATAAAAATGTACACATGGCACAAGATTCACAAAACAACATAGATAATCAGGTTAGGAACAGAGGTTGAGGTTTTGCATAGCAAACATGTGGCAGGTGTTTTATGTTTTCTGGAAAACTGCGGTTTCCGATATTTTGACCACCCCCTGTCTATCTTACAATGGCAGAATCATGTGAAATTTTTTTGTAGATGACAGGAGGCATAACTGCTCCTGCAGTCAGCTTAGCTGTGTAAAAATAAAACCTGTAGGTGTTAAGATGGTATCTTATCAAACATGACTAGGCAGTCTTAGCCATTGAGACCTATTGTAAGAGCCATTGAGGTCTATTGTAATCCAATATTCTGGATGGGTGGAAGTGCATGACTTGTAGTTTTCTAGCTAGTAGGTGTGGTTGAATCGTGTTGAAAGCACTGGGGATGTAGTAGTAGTAGGACTTTATTGATCCCACAATGGGACATTTCTTCTTCAATTGACACTCCAGTAATACACAGTAAATATAACACAGAAGACATTGGATAATATGACACAAGATAATGCATGTGTACATCATTACAGGGAAGCCAGACCAGAGAAGGGATCAACTAATCTTTTGTTAAAGTGAACAGTGGTACAATTTGCAGCAGGTTATGCATCTGTCAAGTTGCAAAGTTGAATTTCCCTGCAGAATGGAACGATGCATCTGTTAAAAAAATAATAATCATAACAGTGTAAGTACAATAACATTTAAAATGGCTCTTTGTCGTGATTCACACAGATTCCTATGTCATCATATTTCATATTTAATACAGAACAATAACGTTCGTACAAATTATCATTGCCAGTAATAACATTGCATGTTGACTATCTGTAAATACAGTATAATTATGTATATGCTTTACAAAAGAGAGCTACTAGTATCCAACTACAGTAGGCGGCTAACGTTACATACATAACGTTACATACATAACGTTAACGTTACATTAGCAACACACATAAAACTGACGTTAATTGAAGTGCTAATGTTTGTAAAACAAACAATATATCGTATTGTAGTCAAAGACAACAAACCTTCATATCACCATTATCTTATGATGGTTTTAGAGCTGCAGCACAGAGAGGGTGTGAACTCCAGAGACAAGGATGAGGGGATCAAACTTTCTAGCTACGGTTGTGCATAGAGCTGTTCTTACCCCTGTACCACATAACACCACAGGGTTCTTGTTTGCTTTCTAGTGAACTTATGACAAAAAACTGATGATGTTCCTATGAAAAGAAGAAAAGGTGGCAAAATATAAACCCACAGCCTGACTTACAGTATGTAAGCTACTTTGTGAAAGCTTTTGTTTCATTTTGGAATGCGTTTGCATTTGTGATTTGAACAATGACTGATTCAGATGACCTAATTAATGGCATAAAGGTTTCACGGTTTATAAATTTTATGCCTTTTGATGTTTTCCTTCGCTAAGTTCGAACATGATATACAGTTAATCCAGCCAGTAATGCACTTCAGAGAACCCTCATTTCCTCTGCTTTCATAAAGCACATTTGGTGTGTTGGGGGGCAGGTTTTATAAATGTACATAATTTTGATTTTAATAATGTAAGATAATTCAGTGTTTTGGAATTTTATTCTGTCATTAGATTTCAGCCTTGAAAGTTTAATGGTGCTGTCAGTGCTCAATAAAAATAATATAAGATACAAACAGTTTCAGTTGATCTTTATTATCCCTAGAGGGTACATTGTGGGCAATATTTAAAATCCTGGTACATTTGACAACCACACATAAAAAGACTAACGACAGAGTGCTGTTATTTTTTATAATCCGACATGCTGTTGTAAAGCCATTTTTTGTCCAGCAGAGGGAGGCAAATCCCTCACCAGAAGAGGATGAGATCACAGAAATGCAGGAGACAATAAGGATGAGTGGGGATTTCAGCCTTGAAACTTGTCATCTTTGAATTGTGTTGTCATTGGTCAATAAAATAACACACAAAAAGAACGGCTTCAGTTTCAGTAGATCTCTATTGTCCACAGAGGGACAGCATTAAAAACCCACATACGTTTGACAACCATACAACAAAATAAACTTTACAAATAGTTTCAACATTACAAGCGCTTTAAAGTTAGAATATGTATAAAGGAGTAAAATCAGTACACGTGCAAAGAGTACAATTCAGTACATGAACATACTTTTTTGATACTCGGTGCTACGGACATGATTCGGTCAGTGCTCAAATAGTATTGAGGTTCGATACCCAGCCCTACATATAATGTTGCTCTTCTCATAGATGCCCTTCAAAGATTTAATACTTACTAGTGTAGTTAGTACCTGTTCATCCAAATGTGGCTACAGAGACACCTGGTGGAAAATTAATAGAATGCATTTTGAGTAAAATTGTGAAGAAAACTCAGGGCCCCAATTAAAAATAATATCCAGTAATTCCTGGAGTTAGTAATATTACATAGATTAGTGAACATTAATAATTGGCATAGCTGGTAGTAATTTTCATGAACAATATTACAATGACTGAAAAATGATAATCACATCCTGCTCAAAAGGACTGACTGAGGCGGAATTCATGTTTATGAATGAATAGTTCATTCATGTGTTGTGTGTTAGTAATGCCCAGCACTCACAAGCTTACACAGTACATTTACAATGTATCATCCTCATCTACAGTTTGAGATCAACATCTAATCTAATCCAGTCCAGGCACTGGCAACGGCATTGATGGGGAAATGTACTGACAGGCTCTGAGGTGGGAGATGAGGAATAAGGGTGCAGCAGTTCAGAGTCTGTTATGTGGTAAGTGACCAGGCCAGCATCTTACAATTCAGAGTCTGATGTGCAGGAACACAGTGGTAAGTGACCAGGCCAGCATCTTACAATTCAGAGTCTGTGATGTGCAGGAACACAGTGGTAAGTGACCAGGCCAGCATCTTACAATTCAGAGTCTGATGTGCAGGAACACAGGGGTAAGTGACCAGGCCAGCATCTTACAATTCAGAGTCTGATGTGCAGGAACACAGTGGTAAGTGACCAGGCCAGCATCTTACAATTCAGAGTCTGATGTGCAGGAACACAGTGGTAAGTGACCAGGCCAGCATCTTACAATTCAGAGTCTATTATTTGCAGCAAGTGTGTTGATTGTCTCCTCTGTATGGCCTTTACAGTGTATTGAGATACTTGGGGTGAATGAGCCAGTCTTCCACATTCAACACGTTCAAAGTCCTTTGTGAAATCTTGGTACAAAACACTAATGAAACACTGTTCAAGTCAATGTTGGGATGCAGCAGATACACCAACACGCTGCACTCTTCACAGATGGCTGTGGTAGATTGTTCCTTGTGGAGAGGAGGGGGCAGTTGGTTCAGGGGGGCATCCTTGTGGGGCTGTATGAGGATGATTCCATCACCGTGGTGACAGGGCCTATTTCTGGTGGCCCCTTCTCCTCTTCATGGCGGCGGAAGACTTGGGGAAATCAGGGCCTCAGCCAATCACACGCAGCCATAGTGGAACCACTCGACGGGGCACTGCTGAAAGACACAAACACACACAGGTCAGCTGGGACCCCAACACCATTCCACTGCAGAGATTTCTCCTGCAGTGTATCCTTCAAAATCAAACTGGCTGTTGTAGCATGGGTTTCTCTCTAGCACCAGAGTCCAAAAAGGTTTATGCTTGCTTTTTAGTGAGCGCAAGACAGAAAAAATGTCCTCCATTTTCATTGAATGGGGATTTTGAAGGATACATTTTCAGGGTTGCCAGAAAAACTTTTTTTTTTCTTTATAAATCCCCCGTTTCAGGGAATTTATTCCCCTCAAATGGGGGATTTTACAATCTGGCTTCCCTGGGTTTTCTTTTCACGTAGGCCAGTTTCACCTTCCAAATCTACACAAATTTAGGCATCTGGCAACCCTGAAAAGAAATGACAGATTCTCCCCATCACCAAAACATTTTAAAATGCTTGTTTTAACTGGGCCAATCTTTCTGTTCAGGGGAGTTGGAAGGAGTGCATTGATAGAATCAGTGTTCAGGTGAATGACTTACCTCCACCAGTTGGACAAAAAGTGGCTTTTCAGCAGAGCAAGTCAGATGTAAAAAAATAAATAAAATAATAATAATCCCAAACCAAGATGTGTATATTGAATGATAATTATAGCTTTTCAGTCAAATTAGGTTGCAAATTTGACTCAAGGTGCAGAAAATATACATGTTATTAACCTGAAGTGTTTCAGTGTTCAGAATGGATATTATATTACGTTAAGTTGTTTAAGTTGCTTTGGATAAGAACATCTGCTAATTGGCAATAATAACGTTAGCAATTTCATACCCTGGAGAAGTATTAACTATAATCTTTTTGTTTTAGATAGAGGTGGCCTACCAGTCCATATTGTGTTAATACTTCTTTCATTGCTTCAGGCTATAAATGAAAGTGCTTTTCTCTGCTTCACTGGTGATTAATTGCACTTGTGCTGTAATACTGTTTTATACCAGCAGAGGCGATGTCCCTGTAGTGTCCCAATGGTTCCACCCATCAACTCCAAATGAGATCATCCAAGGCTGTTATTTTATTTTAAAACAGAAAATTTCAAGGATAAAATATCTAAAAGCCAGTGGGTAATGTCTGACTCGTTACAGGGCACTAGTGACTAGATTTGGCTCCCTGGTGGACATAAAACGCCTCTGCAACAAAATAATATGTAAAAACCAGGGTGTAAGGACTGAACTGAAGCTTTCATATACAGTCAGTAAGTTAGCCAGGGGGATTTCAAGATTGCAGTTTCTAAATTAAATAACTTGAAAACAATAATTGTGAAACCCATCCTTTTAATATACTGCTACACAAACAGACCAAATGCACCTGGATAACATCTTATGCATTGAATCCACATGGATATTTTCCATTTACCCAATTTCCAACCTATACATTTGCGTGGAACGCAATTTGTACGAGAGATGGGTTGTTTGCAACGCAATTTTCAGCCGTTGTGATCACTGTGATCACTCCTCACAAAACAACACAGCAGCAGTTTTGTTTCCAGGGTTTTCGTTTTTAATTATAATTTCCACATAAAACTAAAGGACAGGAGTCGATGAAATCAAAAGTGTCCAGCATGTCATTCTTTCTTCCCACCACTAGGGGGGAGTATCCCATCTGCCCGACTCTCTCCAACACAAATGAACAGCAGCAGCACAGCAGTGGACCGCGGTAGGTAAATAGAGAAAATGGAGATGGCGAGCTGCATATGCGGGGTGTAGGCGTGTCTCTGGAAGTGGCCCCTCCCCCCAGGGCGTCGCTCGCTCCGTGAGGCCCAGCTTCTTCTTCAGTGACTCGGGCATCTCGGGGGGAGGGGGGCGGGGCAGGTGGAAGTACACCTACACCGAGTCATAGATGAACCATTGCAGGGCCGTCAGGGTACCGATCCAGATTATATGAGTGACCAGACCCTTCCACACACCTCGGGAGAGGGAGAGAGAGGAGAAGAGAGAGAGGAAGAAGGAAAGAGAACAGAGAGAGGGAGAGAGAGAGAGAGGGAGAGAGAGAGAAAGGGAGGAGGGAGAGAGGGAGGAGGGAGAGAGAGGAGGGAGAGAGAGAGAAGAGAGAGGAAGAGGGAAAGAACAGAGGGAGAGTGAGGGAGAGAGAGCGAGAGAGGGAGGAGGGAGAGAGAGGAGAGAGAGAGAAGAGGGAGAGAGAGAGGAGGGAGAGAGAGAGAAGAGAGAGGAAAAGGGAAAGAGGGAGAGAGAACAGAGAGAGGGAGAGTGAGGGGGAGAGAGAGAGAGAGGGAGGAGAAGAGAGAGAGGAAGAGGGAAAGAGAACAGAGAGATTTTGATTTTAAAAAGCCCTTTATTACACCTTATCAAAGGTATACTAACGCAAGAGCCTCAGTTACATAGATAGCTTACTTGCAGGTGAAAAAACAAACAAAACAAACCTAACACAAACAAGAAAAATAAGTCACAAACAAAGTACCACCAATCCCTCACAGATTCTCCCCTAGGTTTCAGAATGAAAAAACAAGGTCTTCATCGCCCCCCACTGCCCACTTGAGGCGGAAAGCCTCCGTATTTCCCACCATGCTATAATAGGCATGCTCCACCCTGAGCTGTGCCTTCAAAAGTCCTTCAAGGACCTGCACCGGATCCACACAACCCACCTCCTGAGCCCGGTTCTTCCGGCTCAGCCAGATGGCTAGCTTGGCAGTGGCTAATATAAAATGAATTAGTGTTACCTTCGCCCTTTTCTTGGCTAGATATTTTGGACCATATATGAAAAACTGGAGGGAAAACTCCTCCCCCAAGCCCAAAAACCAGCCCCCTAATAAATCAAAGACCCCCACCAACCTAGGACACTGGACAAAAAGGTGTGTTAAGGTTTCAGACTGAGAACAGAAGAGACACGCCTCCCTGTGATCAGGATCCAGGTGCGCTATGTGTCTGTTCGTGGCTATCGCCCCGTGTACAATCCTCCACTGGAGGTCCGCTGACCGTTTTTCAACCGGTAGCTTGTACAAGGACCGCCAGCAGCCTTTCGGGGAAGAGCCTGGACCAAAAAACTCAGTCCACCTTGACGCTTTCATGGCCTGCAATGACTTAAGATGCCTCACCTTCACGTACAGGATGTAAGCTGCCTTCTTACCCAAACCCTCAAACTCCTCAAGCTGTGGGGTTTTGAACGACAGGAGGCAGCCCTCCCCTTCCTGCCACTCCCCCACGTTGGGAGAGACTGCCAGCCATGGAAAGCTGTATCTGACATTCTCCTCCCACTGGCCAGCTAGCACACAGTTCTCCTTCATGCACATCCTCAGGTGTTCCGGAAGCGATGCACAGATCTCCGTAAGGATACCGTTTAGCAGCCTGGGTCTGATGTTGATGCGCTGCTGCAAGATCCCAGCGGGCGTCAGCAAATGACCCAGCTTCGTACAACCGGCCTCCCTCATAGCAGTCCTTATACTTGCAGAGGACAGGGTCCGGGCCTGAATAAAACTGCTATAGAAAAGTGGCTCCTCCAACAGCCACAGACCGGCTGTGGCAGCAGGGTCCCTGGTGACCTTCAGGATCCTCCATGCCTCCAGGACCGAGGCATAGAAAGGTGGCAAGCCCATCAGATCTGCCTCCTCAGACCTCAGCAGGAACAGTTGTTTGCTGTAGCCCAGCTGACGAGCCCTCTGCAGGATCAGCTTGGTTATGTCCAGCCACCGCACACCGCAGTCATATAGCAGTCTCTGGGCCGTCTTCAGCCTGAATGCCATTACCCGAGAGGTGATGTCTATTAGACCCTGTCCTCCTTCTTCCACTGGCAAGTATAAGGCTGCGGCGCGGATCCAGTGTTGTCCTGACCAAAAAAAGTTCACTATGGCCCGCTGAGCATCTTCAATCAGGCCTCTCGGTGGAGGGAGGACCAAAAGTCTGTGCCATCGTGCCGTGGTGACTAAGTTATTGGCCACCAAGACTCGACCCCTATACGACAGCTGGGGTAGCACCCATTTCCAGTTAGACAACTTAGCACACACTTTCTCCATCACACCCTCCCAATTCTGCCTCTGGTACTCCTCTGTCCCCAGAAAACCCCCCAAAACCTTCATCCCTCTTCGCTCCCACTGCAGACCCGCGGGCAGACTGGGTGCTGCCCTCTCCCTCCACTGTCCCACCTGTAAGGCCCCACTCTTTGCCCAGTTTACTTTCGCCGAAGAGGCCTCCTGATATAGTTCCAGGCTGTCCTGTAGCGCTTTCACGTCCCCCTGGTCCCTGATAAAAACATTCATATCATCCGCATTTCATTCATACATTGTGTGTAGTCTCTGCAGTACGTCAAAGATACCCTTCTCCCGATGGTCAATATGTTGCAAGAATTTTCTGCGGTATCTTCACTTGAACAGTTAGCTCGTCACCATGCTCGCAGCAGTGGCGTGTACGCCCCCTATTACATATTCATGTACACCAAACCTAAGCGTGCGCAGGGAGATATGGGAAATGTGGTAAATAAGGCTGGAGCTGCTCTGGAGATGAAGCTGTTCTTGAGGGCCCATATCTCAAAAACCACAAATCCAATCTTTATGATTTTTTGGAAAATATGAAACATTAATAGTAGATTAGAATGCAGAAAACATACATATGACTGTGCTCCTTTAAGCATAAGCCTGACTGTGCTCCTTTAAGCATATGCCTGACTGTGCTCCTTTAAGCATATGCCTGACTGTGCTCCTTTAAGCATAAGCCTGACTGTGCTCCTTTAAGCATAAGCCTGACTGTGCTCCTTTAAGCAAATGCCTGACTGTGCTCCTTTAAGCATATGCCTGACTGTGCTCCTTTAAGCATAAGCCTGACTGTGCTCCTTTAAGCATAAGCCTGACTGTGCTCCTTTAAGCATATGCCTGACTGTGCTACTTTAAGCATATGCCTGACTGTGCCCCTTTAAGCATATGCCTGACTGTGCTCCTTTAAGCATATGCCTGACTGTGCTCCTTTAAGCATAAGCCTGACTGTGCTCCTTTAAGCATAAGCCTGACTGTGCTCCTTTAAGCATATGCCTGACTGTGCTCCTTTAAGCATATGCCTGACTGTGCTCCTTTAAGCATATGCCTGACTGTGCTCCTTTAAGCATAAGCCTGACTGTGCTCCTTTAAGCATATGCCTGACTGTGCTCCTTTAAGCATATGCCTGACTGTGCTCCTTTAAGCATATGCCTGACTGTGCTCCTTTAAGCATATGCCTGACTGTGCTCCTTTAAGCATATGCCTGACTGTGCTCCTTTAAGCATATGCCTGACTGTGCTCCTTTAAGCATATGCCTGACTGTGCTCCTTTAAGCATATGCCTGACTGTGCTCCTTTAAGCATAAGCCTGACTGTGCTCCTTTAAGCATATGCCTGACTGTGCCCCTTTAAGCATATGCCTGACTGTGCTCCTTTAAGCATATGCCTGACTGTGCTCCTTTAAGCATATGCCTGACTGTGCTACTTTAAGCATATGCCTGACTGTGCTCCTTTAAGCATATGCCTGACTGTGCTCCTTTAAGCATATGCCTGGCTGTGCTCCTTTAAGCATATGCCTGGCTGTGCTCCTTTAAGCATATGCCTGACTGTGCCCCTTTAAGCATATGCCTGACTGTGCTCCTTTAAGCATATGTTGTGTCCCAGCTGCTTTTAAACATGCTGCAGTACAGCCTCTTATCAAAAAGAAAAATTAAACCCTTCTGTCCTTTCTAATTTCAGACCTATTTCCAAGCTGCCGTTTCTGTCTAAGGTTTTGGAGAAAGTAGTCTATGTTCAGCTGCAGGGAAGACAGTCCTGTGACTTCACGTGAGTATCGCACAGTAACGTTAGCTACAGCAAACGCAATCATTTGATAGGAATACGCAAGTAAACACATATCTGTGAAATAAACAACATTTGCAAGATCCATGATACGTTTCGTTTCGGTAAAAGTAGGCTATTCCACATGCACCGATTGTTTATCTCTTCTTCCTGGAGGCGGGCCTTACTATGCGCGAGAGTATTCTATAGGTCGTGTCTCGAGGGCCACCGTGACTAGCTAGCAAATGCAGCTGTTCTGGCGAGAGAAGTCCATAGATGTACAACATGTTGAAGTGCTGGACTGCGTTCGGATCCAAAATTAATGCTTTCTTCCTGTCGTTCCCTTCCCTGTTTGAATCAAGGGAAGGGAACGACAGGAAGAAAGAATTAAATTTGGATCTGAACGCAGCCCTGTAGTTGTCCTTGTACTGTATGTACTTAGGCCTCAAGAGCCCTTCTGGTGCCGGCAGACACATAGAAACCTCCCGGCAGGGCACGCTTTGTGAGCGCACAAAAATTTATTATAGGAATTTTTATTTTTTATTTTTATATATATATATGTGCTTCACCTCTGCTGCTACAACTCCATCCTAGGGGAAACACTGAAATGTAATAGTTTATTGAACACAAAGTACCAAACAGAGCAAAGCACGATTCACTACTATAATGTACAACAAACTATGTGTGTGTGTGTGTGTGGCGCGCTGGGTGCACGTGGGGGTTTCCATGTTCTCCTGCATGTGGGGGGTTGCCTCGGACACATATTCAGAGAGAACAAAGAAACTAAAATGGAGGGAGGTTTGAAACTAGCTTTCGCTGGAGCTAGCTAATGGTGGCGCATGAACCATACCATACACAGGGGATAGCCGTAAGCTATCAATGTGTGTGCGTTGAGATCAGCGTGCAGTGTTAAGATTACGACTGGTTAGTGTTTAAAGACAGATCACATGCAAGATACGTTCTGTGCGTGATGCATTAAACCTAACGTAGCGCGGTGGAATACTATTTTATGTTCATGTTATCATACATAATATAGGCTATGCCGTATATACTTGTTTCTTAGGGCATGACAAATGCTCATTCCAATTTACTGTGCGCTGATATGTGGTAGATTAAGGTAAAATTTTCCTTGGAGTCATTATGAATAGGAAAATTAAAAAAATTTAAAAACTAACCAAGAGTGAATGATTAGGCAACATATTTAGATGTATGTAACACTGTGATATCAATGCTTTTTATCTTAAGCCATCAGAAAAAGCAAATGTATATGCTTTATAATGGACAAAACTAATTTTATTCATTTTATGACATGTTTTGCATAGGGGTTTTGGACCCATAGATATCTACCTATACTGATGAAAATATAGTAATTCCCACTTGAACATTATGCAAAAGTGAGTTTTATGAGCCAAAACTGTTGATTTGTAGTTAAATATATCATAATATTTTTTATTTAGAGCAGTGCACAATTTAGCCATTTGGATAGATTTGGAGACACTAATGGACAACAGAGTACACTGCTATATTTTGCACCATAGACCTTTAGTAGTTCTGCATATCATCCTCAGATTTTGCTAAACTTGTGGACATGGAGTTTATGATGGAGGAAATATATATATATTACCGATTTCACTTATGTAGCTCTCAGCAAACAAAACAAAAAAAAAATCTTTTTATTTTTTCCAAAGATTCTTTGCATTTGTGGCACTTTATTTTGACTTATATTATGAAAATAAACAAATTTAAGTTTGCATTGTAAATGGTACACCTGTCTTGTTTCATTTAAGCCATTTACCAAGTTTATGTGATGCTCACACCTGGAGTTATAAAGCCTTAAATAGAGCACCCCTAAATAGGTGAAATTTGCCATCTGCGCTAAGGGGTTAATGAGCATGGGGTCAAAATATTTGCGAAGTCCCTAAAAGACACTGCTTTGGGTCGCCAGCCAGCCCCAGCCCCTTACCCAAGCACAGCCATCACGGGACACAGCCAGCCCCAGCCCCTTACCCAAGCACAGCCATCATGGGACACAGTCAGCCCCAGCCCCTTACCCAAGCACAGCCATCATGGGACACAGCCAGCCCCAGCCCCTTACCCAAGCACAGCCATCACGGGACACAGCCAGCCCCAGCCCCTTACCCAAGCACAGCCATCACGGGACACAGCCACCCCCAGCCCCTTACCCAAGCACAGCCATCACGGGACACAGCCAGCCCCTTACCCAAGCACAGCCATCACGGGACACAGCCAGCCCCTTACCCAAGCACAGCCATCACGGGACACAGCCACCCCCAGCCTCTTACCCAAGCACAGCTATCACGGGACACAGCCAGCCCCAGCCCCTTACCCAAGCACAGCCATCACGGGACACAGCCAGCCCCAGCCCCTTACCCAAGCACAGCCATCACGGGACACAGCCAGCCCCAGCCCCTTACCTAAGCACAGCCATCACGGGACACAGCCAGCCCCAGCCCCTTACCCAAGCACAGCCATCACGGGACACAGCCAGCCCCAGCCCCTTACCCAAGCACAGCCATCACGGACACAGCCAGCCCCAGCCCCTTACCCAAGCACAGCCATCACGGACACAGCCAGCCCCAGCCCCTTACCCAAGCACAGCCATCACGGGACACAGCCAGCCCCAGCCCCTTACCCAAGCACAGCCATCATGGGACACAGCCAGCCCCAGCACCTTACCCAAGCACAGCCATCACGGGACACAGCCAGCCCCAGCCCCAGCCCTTTACCCAAGCACAGCCATCACGGGACACAGCCAGCCCCAGCCCCTTACCCAAGCACAGCCATCACGGGATACAGCCAGCCCCAGCCCCTTACCCAAGCACAGCCATCATGGGACACAGCCAGCCCCTTACCCAAGCACAGCCATCACGGGACACAGCCAGCCCCAGCCTCTTACCCAAGCACAGCCATCACGGGACACAGCCAGCCCCAGCCCCTTACCCAAGCACAGCCATCACGGGACACAGCCAGCCCCAGCCCCTTACCTAAGCACAGCCATCACGGGACACAGCCAGCCCCAGCCCCTTACCCAAGCACAGCCATCACGGGACACAGCCAGCCCCAGCCCCTTACCTAAGCACAGCCATCACGGGACACAGCCAGCCCCAGCCCCTTACCCAAGCACAGCCATCACGGGACACAGCCAGCCCCAGCCCCTTACCCAAGCACAGCCATCACGGACACAGCCAGCCCCAGCCCCTTACCCAAGCACAGCCATCACGGACACAGCCAGCCCCAGCCCCTTACCCAAGCACAGCCATCACGGGACACAGCCAGCCCCAGCCCCTTACCCAAGCACAGCCATCATGGGACACAGCCAGCCCCAGCACCTTACCCAAGCACAGCCATCACGGGACACAGCCAGCCCCAGCCCCAGCCCTTTACCCAAGCACAGCCATCACGGGACACAGCCAGCCCCAGCCCCTTACCCAAGCACAGCCATCACGGGATACAGCCAGCCCCAGCCCCTTACCCAAGCACAGCCATCATGGGACACAGCCAGCCCCTTACCCAAGCACAGCCATCACGGGACACAGCCAGCCCCAGCCTCTTACCCAAGCACAGCCATCACGGGACACAGCCAGCCCCAGCCCCTTACCCAAGCACAGCCATCACGGGACACAGCCAGCCCCAGCACCTTACCCAAGCACAGCCATCACGGGACACAGCCAGCCCCAGCCCCTTACCCAAGCACAGCCATCACGGGACACAGCAAGCCCCAGCCCCTTACCTAAGCACAGCCATCACGGGACACAGCCAGCCCCAGCCCCTTACCCAAGCACAGCTATCACGGGACACAACAAGCCCCAGCCCCAACCCCTTACCCAAGCACAGCCATCATGGACACAGCCAGCCCCAGCCCCTTACCCAAGCACAGCCATCACGGGACACAGCCAGCCCCAGCCCCAGCCCCTTACCCAAGCACAGCCATCACGGAGTAATGTGCCCCGGAGAAATGGTCCCCCACATTGCCCCCCCACAACCCAGCGCACAGGGCTCTGCTGGCTCCAGTCCCCCAGCCTGGACTCAGCTACGCTGCAGCCACACAGGGCTCTGCTGGCTCCAGTCCCCCAGCCTGGACTCAGCTACGCTGCAGCTACACAGGGCTCTGCTGGCTCCAGTCCCCCAGCCTGGACTCAGCTACGCTGCAGCCACACAGGGCTCTGCTGGCTCCAGTCCCCCAGCCTGGACTCAGCTACGCTGCAGCCACACAGGGCTCTGCTGGCTCCAGTCCCCCAGCCTGGACTCAGCTACGCTGCAGCTACACAGGGCTCTGCTGGCTCCAGTCCCCCAGCCTGGACTCAGCTACGCTGCAGCCACACAGGGCTCTGCTGGCTCCAGTCCCCCAGCCTGGACTCAGCTACGCTGCAGCCACACAGGGCTCTGCTGGCTCCAGTCCCCCAGCCTGGACTCAGCTACGCTGCAGCTACACAGGGCTCTGCTGGCTCCAGTCCCCCAGCCTGGACTCAGCTACACTGCAGCTACACAGGGCTCTGTTGGCTCCAGTCCCCCAGCCTGGACTCAGCTACGCTGCAGCCACACAGGGCTCTGCTGGCTCCAGTCCCCCAGCCTGGACTCAGCTACGCTGCAGCTACACAGGGCTCTGCTGGCTCCAGTCCCCCAGCCTGGACTCAGCTACGCTGCAGCTACACAGGGCTCTGCTGGCTCCAGTCCCCCAGCCTGGACTCAGCTACACTGCAGCTACACAGGGCTCTGTTGGCTCCAGTCCCCCAGCCTGGACTCAGCTACGCTGCAGCCACACAGGGCTCTGCTGGCTCCAGTCCCCCAGCCTGGACTCAGCTACGCTGCAGCTACACAGGGCTCTGCTGGCTCCAGTCCCCCAGCCTGGACTCAGCTACGCTGCAGCCACACAGGGCTCTGCTGGCTCCAGTCCCCCAGCCTGGACTCAGCTACGCTGCAGCCACACAGGGCTCTGCTGGCTCCAGTCCCCCAGCCTGGACTCAGCTACGCTGCAGCTACACAGGGCTCTGCTGGCTCCAGTCCCCCAGCCTGGACTCAGCTACGCTGCAGCCACACAGGGCTCTGCTGGCTCCAGTCCCCCAGCCTGGACTCAGCTACGCTGCAGCCACACAGGGCTCTGCTGGCTCCAGTCCCCCAGCCTGGACTCAGCTACGCTGCAGCTACACAGGGCTCTGCTGGCTCCAGTCCCCCAGCCTGGACTCAGCTACACTGCAGCTACACAGGGCTCTGTTGGCTCCAGTCCCCCAGTCTGGACTCAGCTACGCTGCAGCCACACAGGGCTCTGCTGGCTCCAGTCCCCCAGCCTGGACTCAGCTACGCTGCAGCTACACAGGGCTCTGCTGGCTCCAGTCCCCCAGCCTGGACTCAGCTACGCTGCAGCTACACAGGGCTCTGCTGGCTCCAGTCCCCCAGCCTGGACTCAGCGACACCGCAGCCACACAGGGCTCTGCTGGCTCCAGTCCCCCAGCCTGGACTCAGCTAAGCTGCAGCTACACAGGGCTCTGCTGGCTCCAGTCCCCCAGCCTGGACTCAGCTACGCTGCAGCCACACAGGGCTCTGCTGGCTCCAGTCCCCCAGCCTGGACTCAGCTACGCTGCAGCCACACAGGGCTCTGCTGGCTCCAGTCCCGCAGCCTGGACTCAGCTACGCTGCAGCCACACAGGGCTCTGCTGGCTCCAGTCCCCCAGCCTGGAATCAGCTACGCTGCAGCCACACAGGGCTCTGCTGGCTCCAGTCCCCCAGCCTGGACTCAGCTACGCTGCAGCCACACAGGGCTCTGCTGGCTCCAGTCCCCCAGCCTGGAATCAGCTACGCTGCAGCCACACAGGGCTCTGCTGGCTCCAGTCCCCCAGCCTGGACTCAGCTACGCTGCAGCCACACAGGGCTCTGCTGGCTCCAGTCCCCCAGCCTGGACTCAGCTACGCTGCAGCTACACAGGGCTCTGCTGGCTCCAGTCCCCCAGCCTGGACTCAGCTACGCTGCAGCCACACAGGGCTCTGCTGGCTCCAGTCCCCCAGCCTGGACTCAGCGACACCGCAGCTACACAGGGCTCTGCTGGCTCCAGTCCCCCAGCCTGGACTCAGCTACGCTGCAGCCACACAGGGCTCTGCTGGCTCCAGTCCCCCAGCCTGGACTCAGCTACGCTGCAGCTACACAGGGCCCTGCTGGCTCCAGTCCCCCAGCCTGGACTCAGCTACACTGCAGCCACACAGGGCTCTGCTGGCTCCAGTCCCCCAGCCTGGACTCAGCTACGCTGCAGCTACACAGGGCCCTGCTGGCTCCAGTCCCCCAGCCTGGACTCAGCTACACTGCAGCCACACAGGGCTCTGCTGGCTCCAGTCCCCCAGCCTGGACTCAGCTACGCTGCAGCTACACAGGGCTCTGCTGGCTCCAGTCCCCCAGCCTGGACTCAGCGACACCGCAGCCACACAGGGCTCTGCTGGCTCCAGTCCCCCAGCCTGGACTCAGCTACGCTGCAGCTACACAGGGCTCTGCTGGCTCCAGTCCCCCAGCCTGGACTCAGCTACGCTGCAGCCACACAGGGCTCTGCTGGCTCCAGTCCCCCAGCCTGGACTCAGCTACGCTGCAGCCACACAGGGCTCTGCTGGCTCCAGTCCCGCAGCCTGGACTCAGCTACGCTGCAGCCACACAGGGCTCTGCTGGCTCCAGTCCCCCAGCCTGGAATCAGCTACGCTGCAGCCACACAGGGCTCTGCTGGCTCCAGTCCCCCAGCCTGGACTCAGCTACGCTGCAGCCACACAGGGCTCTGCTGGCTCCAGTCCCCCAGCCTGGAATCAGCTACGCTGCAGCCACACAGGGCTCTGCTGGCTCCAGTCCCCCAGCCTGGACTCAGCTACGCTGCAGCCACACAGGGCTCTGCTGGCTCCAGTCCCCCAGCCTGGACTCAGCTACGCTGCAGCTACACAGGGCTCTGCTGGCTCCAGTCCCCCAGCCTGGACTCAGCTACGCTGCAGCCACACAGGGCTCTGCTGGCTCCAGTCCCCCAGCCTGGACTCAGCGACACCGCAGCTACACAGGGCTCTGCTGGCTCCAGTCCCCCAGCCTGGACTCAGCTACGCTGCAGCCACACAGGGCTCTGCTGGCTCCAGTCCCCCAGCCTGGACTCAGCTACGCTGCAGCTACACAGGGCCCTGCTGGCTCCAGTCCCCCAGCCTGGACTCAGCTACACTGCAGCCACACAGGGCTCTGCTGGCTCCAGTCCCCCAGCCTGGACTCAGCTACGCTGCAGCTACACAGGGCCCTGCTGGCTCCAGTCCCCCAGCCTGGACTCAGCTACACTGCAGCCACACAGGGCTCTGCTGGCTCCAGTCCCCCAGCCTGGACTCAGCTACGCTGCAGCCACACAGGGCTCTGCTGGCTCCAGTCCCCCAGCCTGGACTCAGCTACGCTGCAGCTACACAGGGCTCTGCTGGCTCCAGTCCCCCAGCCTGTACTCAGCTACACTGCAGCCACACAGGGCTCTGCTGGCTCCAGTCCCCCAGCCTGGACTCAGCTACACTGCAGCCACACAGGGCTCTGCTGGCTCCAGTCCCCCAGCCTGGACTCAGCTACACTGCAGCCACACAGGGCTCTGCTGGCTCCAGTCCCCCAGCCTGGACTCAGCTACACAGGGCTCTGCTGGCTCCAGTCCCCCAGCCTGGACTCAGCTACACTGCAGCCACACAGGGCTCTGCTGGCTCCAGTCCCCCAGCCTGGACTCAGCTACGCTGCAGCCACACAGGGCTCTGCTGGCTCCAGTCCCCCAGCCTGGACTCAGCTACGCTGCAGCCACACAGGGCTCTGCTGGCTCCAGTCCCCCAGCCTGGACTCAGCTACGCTGCAGCCACACAGGGCCCTGCTGGCTCCAGTCCCCCAGCCTGGACTCAGCTACGCTGCAGCTACACAGGGCTCTGCTGGCTCCAGTCCCCCAGCCTGGACTCAGCTACGCTGCAGCCACACAGGGCTCTGCTGGCTCCAGTCCCCCAGCCTGGACTCAGCTACGCTGCAGCTACACAGGGCCCTGCTGGCTCCAGTCCCCCAGCCTGGACTCAGCTACGCTGCAGCTACACAGGGCTCTGCTGGCTCCAGTCCCCCAGCCTGGACTCAGCTACACTGCAGCTACACAGGGCTCTGCTGGCTCCAGTCTCCCAGCCTGGACTCAGCTACGCTGCAGCCACACAGGGCTCTGCTGGCTCTGGCATGAGAGATTTGTAATAAGATAATGACCTAGAGAGGAGTAAGTATTAAAAAAAAATTATATATATATATAATAATAATTACTATAAATATGTGAGTGATCTATGAGGATTCAAAACATGTTGTTTGTAATTTGTAGTTTATTTAATGTATCTATGAATTTGCATAAGATAAGATGACATTAAAAATCTGTAGCTGGAACATCCCCTGCTTTAAGTCGCACGTTTCACGGTCTTCCTGGGAAAGTGGATTGTTTTAAAGGATTACGCTACGAGTAAAACAGGTTGGTCACATTTCCATAAACAGGACATTATTAAACAAGGGGAAATATGCGTGAACATATGGGTTGCGAACCTGACAGCTTTATTGTAGGCTATTTAGTGTCATCATTAAGGCAAAATAACGGTATGTATGTTATTAATCAATATTAGCCTACTATGCAGGTAGCCTAATGAACTTTGGATGAAGCTTGAACTTCGAGAACTCCATGAGAAGAGCCTCTTGGAATTGATGTTTGACACTTTCGTTGCATAATCAAACGAAATTCGCTGAACAAGCAGGCTAATTTGGCGTTTTCTAAGGTGAGACTGAAGCCATTGATAGCTTATTCTCAGCTGTTGCAGGTCCTTTTAACGAAATTTAACCGCATATATTTTGTAAAATAACAGCCCTGTCTGGAATTACCGGGAACTCATAGGCTAATGGTTAGTCCGAATAATATTGATCATACTCCATTTAGCCTATTCCTTGATCACACTAAACACGCACGAGCATGTCTGTTTCGCCATCAAGCAATCCGCCAAGGTGGAAAAGCAGGCTTTTTGTAACGTTCCGTTCCCTTCCAGTCCGTTTTCCCGGTTTTTGTCATGTCCCTCCGTGTCTTGTTGGATTCCTTGTCCGTGTTTTCCCTCTGTTTCAGGCTGGGCGTTTCCCCTCTGTTTGGCTCTCTTTGTTTCCCACTTTAGTTTCCGCCTATCACCTTCCCCCCTCGTTTCTTGCATTCCTCACCTGTCTAATTAGCAAGCACTCCCAGTTACTTTCCGCACCTGTGCCTTGTTAATTCCAATCTCACTCCCTTATTTAACCCACCTGCTGTCTCCCCTGCCTTGTCGGTTCATTACATGTCTAACCCTTCAGACCCTGTTTACTGTTCGCTTAACTATCGTCACGCGGTGTTAATGCTCGTTGTTTCCCTGGTCGTGTACTACGAACTACTCGCTTGGTTGTGGGATATTATCCCCTTGCAGCTTGGGTTCCGCTCCTAACTACAGTCTGGTAGTTTACCTCCTCGTCAATTCCTGTTGTGCATGCAGCTAACCTGTTTCCCTTCTCCTCCATCTAACCCAGCTCCCATTCTCCCGTGGCAGTGCTCGTTTCCCCCTGTATTCGTTGTGTGTGTTGCGGTACCTCCACCTCCAGCTCGTGTAGGCTCCGGGTTGGCTTGTTACCTGGCTACCCTCCAGTTGTTCCTGTCCGACCGAAGAAGCCAACTAATTCTTCGGCGCCGGCTCCTGGAGCTCTGGAGACCAGGCAGCTCCTTCCGGACCTACCGCAGCTACACCACACTACCCAGCCCTGCCGTGCTTCACCAACCACCTACGTATCAAGCCCTGCTCCTCCGTGAGAACCTCCCGGTCATTTCCGTGCCTTCCCTTGCACTAACCCCTCCTGCTTGTTGTGTTCTGTACCGGTGCAGTCATTCCGGTCCAGTTCCTGTCCTGCCGTAGTGAGTCGCTCCCCAGCTAGTTCCAGTCCAGTCCAGGTGTGAGCCGTGCACCTACCTGTCCAGTCCAGTTCCGGTTTGGAACAATCCGTTCCAGACTCCGTTCCCTGTGTGGACCTCCCGGTCCAGTTCCAGTCCAGTCCAGTTCCGGCTTGGAACGAAACGTTCCAGACCTGCCAGCCCAGCTCCGGCTTGGAGCAGCCCGTCCCGGGCTTCCTTGTTAATCCTGTGTATATTGTGTTGTTGCCATTTCTGTACAGTGTTGGGACTACCCCAACACTTAACTTTAATAAATACTCCTTTCCCTTTGATTCTGCCTCAGTCGTGCATTTAGGTCCAAAACCTTCCCTGGGATCGTAACAGAATGAACCGACCAGAAAAGGACCTAGCCGACTTCCTGTCCCCGCTCCACCCCGCCTTCGGCCGCTATGCTGCTAGGCAGTCCCATTACGAACTGGCCTGCCAGGATGCTCTGGAGAAGCACCTGAGCCAGTGCCTGGGTGAGAGCCAAGGCCCGGGCGATGCTAGGACTGCCGGCCTCCAGGGCGACGCACTCGCCGTCACCACAGGCCGGTCTCCAAGGCGACGCCATCGCCGTCCCCACCGGCCGGCCTCCAAGGCTACACAGTCACCGCCGGCCAGCCCTCAGGGCGATGTTACGGTCACCGCTGCCCGTCCCCAGGGTGACTATGCAGTCGTCGTCGCTCCCTCCAGCTCCCAAGACGACGCTGTGGAGCAGTTCCGTCACGCCTTCGCCTCCCAATCCGCGACCGACGATCTACTGGACCGCCGGGTGGATCACGTGTTGGAGGTGCTGAAGGGCCTGGCGGAGCAAGTTTCGCAGACGTCGCTTGCCGGCAGCTCCCTGGACGAGGGGTCTTTTCCCGCTGCCCTTCCCCAGGGCGATAATACAGGCACCATCGCTCCCCCCAGCTCCCAAGACGATGTTTTAGGGCAGATCCGTCACGCCCTCGCCTGCCAGACCGCGGCGGGTGATCGACGGGGCCGCCGTCTTGATGGGATGTTTGAGCTGCTAAGGGGCCTGTCAGAGCAGGTTACGCGGACGTTGCTCGCCGCCCGTACCCAGGGCAAAGATACGGCCTCCACCGCCCCTCTCCAGGGCAATGATGTGGTGGTCGTCGCCCGTCCCCAGGGCGAGGAGCCCTTCGCCGCTTCCTGCCTTCAGGGCGATGCAGTCGTCGACGCCTCCTGCCTCCTGGGCGATGCAGTCGTCGCCGCCTCCTGTTTCCAGGGCGACGCGGCAGTCGCCGCCTCCTGTTTCCAGGGCGATGCAGTCGTCGCCGCTTCCTGTTTCCAGGGCGACGTTGCAGTCGCCGCCTCCTGTTTCCAGGGCGACGTGGCAGTCGCCGCCTCCTGTTTCCAGGGCGATGCAGTCGTCGCCGCCTCCTGTTTCCTGGGCGATGCAGCAGTCGCCGCCTCCTGCCTCCTGGGCGATGCAGTCGCCGCCTCCTGTTTCCAGGGCGACGCGGCAGTCGCCGCCTCCTGTTTCCAGGGCGACGCGGCAGTCGCCGCCTCCTGTTTCCAGGGCGACGCGGCAGTCGCCGCCTCCTGTTTCCAAGGCGACGCGGCAGTCGCCGCCTCCTGTTTCCAGGGCGACGCGGCAGTCGCCGCCTCCTGTTTCCAGGGCGACGCGGCAGTCGCCGCCTCCTGTTTCCAGGGCGACGTGGCAGTCGCCGCCTCCTGTTTCCAGGGCGACGCGGCAGTCGCCGCCTCCTGTTTCCAGGGCGACGCGGCAGTCGCCGCCTCCTGCCTCCTGGGCGATGCAGTCGTCGCCGCCTCCTGTTTCCAGGGCGACGCGGCAGTCGCCGCCTCCTGTTTCCAGGGCGATGCAGTCGTCGCCGCTTCCTGTTTCCAGGGCGACGTGGCAGTCGCCGCCTCCTGTTTCCAGGGCGACGTGGCAGTCGCCGCTTCCTGTTTCCAGGGCGACGTGGCAGTCGCCGCCTCCTGTTTCCAGGGCGATGCAGTCGTCGCCGCCTCCTGTTTCCTGGGCGATGCAGCAGTCGCCGCCTCCTGCCTCCTGGGCGATGCAGTCGTCGCCGCCTCCTGTTTCCAGGGCGACGCGGCAGTCGCCGCCTCCTGTTTCCAGGGCGAGACAGTCGTTACCGCCTCCTGTTTCCAGGGGGATGCTGTCATCGCCGCTCCTGTCCGTTCCCCTGCCAGCCCTCCTGTCCGTTCCCCTTCCAGCCCTCCTGTCCGTTCCCCTTCCAGCCCTCCTGTCCGTTCCCCTTCCAGCCCTCCTGTCCGTTCCCCTTCCAGCCCTCCTGTCCGTTCCCCTTCCAGCCCTCCTGTCCGTTCCCCTTCCAGCCCTCCTGTCCGTTCCCCTTCCAGCCCTCCCGTCCCGCCACGTTCCAGCCCCCCCGTCCCGCCACGTTCCCGTCCCCCAGTCCCTCCTCGTTCCAGTCCCCCAGTCCCTCCTCGTTCCAGTCCCCCAGTCCCTCCTCGTTCCAGTCCCCCAGTCCCTCCTCGTTCCAGTCCCCCAGTCCCTCCTCGTTCCAGTCCCCCAGTCCCTCCTCGTTCCAGTCCCCCAGTCCCTCCTCGTTCCAGTCCCCCAGTCCCTCCTCGGTCCAGTCCCCCAGTCCCTCCTCGGTCCAGTCCCCCAGTCCCTCCTCGGTCCAGTCCCCCAGTCCCTCCTCGTTCCAGTCCCCCAGTCCCTCCTCGTTCCAGTCCCCCAGTCCCTCCTCGTTCCAGTCCCCCAGTCCCTCCTCGTTCCAGTCCCCCAGTCCCTCCTCGTTCCAGTCCCCCAGTCCCTCCTCGTTCCAGTCCCCCAGTCCCTCCTCGTTCCAGTCCCCCAGTCCCTCCTCGTTCCAGTCCCCCAGTCCCTCCTGGTTCCAGTCCCCCAGTCCCGCCCCGTTCCAGTCATCCAGTCCCGCCCCGTTCCAGTCATCCAGTCCCGCCCCGTTCCAGTCATCCAGTCCCGCCCCGTTCCTGTCATCCAGTCCCGCCCCGTTCCTGTCATCCAGTCCCGCCCCGTTCCTGTCATCCAGTCCCGCCCCGTTCCTGTCATCCAGTCCCGCCCCGTTCCAGTCATTCAGTCCCGCTCCATTCCTCTCTTCCAGTCCCGCTACGCCGCCGGCCTCCTGAGCGGTTCCGCCCGCGCCGTGGCTGGTCTCCTGAACGGTTCCGCCCGCGCCGCGGCTGGCCTCCTGAGCGGTTCCGCCCGCGCCACAGCCGGCCTCCTGAGCGGTTCCGCCCGCGTCACAGCCGGCCTCCTGAGCGGTTCCGCCCGCTCCACAGCCGGCCTCCTGAGTGGCTCCGCCCACGCCACGTCTGGCCTCCTGTACGGTTCAGTCCGCACTGTGGCCGACCTCCTGAACGTTCCTGCCCTCTTCCTCCGGTGGTGTTGCTGTTGGACGCCAGGAGGCGTCCTTTTTAGGGGGGGGTACTGTAACGTTCCGTTCCCTTCCAGTCCGTTTTCCCGGTTTTTGTCATGTCCCTCCGTGTCTTGTTGGATTCCTTGTCCGTGTTTTCCCTCTGTTTCAGGCTGGGCGTTTCCCCTCTGTTTGGCTCTCTTTGTTTCCCACTTTAGTTTCCGCCTATCACCTTCCCCCCCTCGTTTCTTGCATTCCTCACCTGTCTAATTAGCAAGCACTCCCAGTTACTTTCCGCACCTGTGCCTTGTTAATTCCAATCTCACTCCCTTATTTAACCCACCTGCTGTCTCCCCTGCCTTGTCGGTTCATTACATGTCTAACCCTTCAGACCCTGTTTACTGTTCGCTTAACTATCGTCACGCGGTGTTAATGCTCGTTGTTTCCCTGGTCGTGTACTACGAACTACTCGCTTGGTTGTGGGATATTATCCCCTTGCAGCTTGGGTTCCGCTCCTAACTACAGTCTGGTAGTTTACCTCCTCGTCAATTCCTGTTGTGCATGCAGCTAACCTGTTTCCCTTCTCCTCCATCTAACCCAGCTCCCATTCTCCCGTGGCAGTGCTCGTTTCCCCCTGTATTCGTTGTGTGTGTTGCGGTACCTCCACCTCCAGCTCGTGTAGGCTCCGGGTTGGCTTGTTACCTGGCTACCCTCCAGTTGTTCCTGTCCGACCGAAGAAGCCAACTAATTCTTCGGCGCCGGCTCCTGGAGCTCTGGAGACCAGGCAGCTCCTTCCGGACCTACCGCAGCTACACCACACTACCCAGCCCTGCCGTGCTTCACCAACCACCTACCTATCAAGCCCTGCTCCTCCGTGAGAACCTCCCGGTCATTTCCGTGCCTTCCCTTGCACTAACCCCTCCTGCTTGTTGTGTTCTGTACCGGTGCAGTCATTCCGGTCCAGTTCCTGTCCTGCCGTAGTGAGTCGCTCCCCAGCTAGTTCCAGTCCAGTCCAGGTGTGAGCCGTGCACCTACCTGTCCAGTCCAGTTCCGGTTTGGAACAATCCGTTCCAGACTCTGTTCCCTGTGTGGACCTCCCGGTCCAGTTCCAGTTCAGTCCAGTTCCGGTTTGGAACAATCCGTTCCAGACTCCGTTCCCTGTGTGGACCTCCCGGTCCAGTTCCAGTCCAGTCCAGTTCCGGCTTGGAACGAAACGTTCCAGACCTGCCAGCCCAGCTCCGGCTTGGAGCAGCCCGTCCCGGGCTTCCTTGTTAATCCTGTGTATATTGTGTTGTTGCCATTTCTGTACAGTGTTGGGACTACCCCAACACTTAACTTTAATAAATACTCCTTTCCCTTTGATTCTGCCTCAGTCGTGCATTTAGGTCCAAAACCTTCCCTGGGATCGTAACACTTTTAAAGGGAATGGGATATGACATTTTGATTGGTTTATTGCATGTCACGCCCAAGACACACCTATTATTAATGAAGCGACTAGGTTCAGCCCAGTTGCACCTTGCGCCGTGCTTAGCGCCAAAAAAACACGCCGTTGTGGACTTGGACACGCCCAAAATGGACTTTACGACATGCGCTTAGACTAAGCGCCAAGATCGCCAAGATAGGGCCCAACATGTCTATGGAAGACACAATACTCCATTCCTGGATCCGGTCCCTTCCCTTAAAATTCTCCCTATACTTCTGGAGTACTGGACGAAGTAATAAATTATTGATCTATTGCAATTCCTGTCTCAGAGTCGTGCATTTGAGTCCAGTCCCTTCTCGGATCCTTAACACAGACGTGTGCTTAGTTGAATAAAAATGTATTTCATGAGGTAACATTTCAAAATTTTTGGTTTTTCTGATCTTTAGTATAGCCTAGTAATACAGTAGATCCCCAGACTTCTGCCTCTGCTTCAGCACCAAAAAGAACCTGTTACTTCTGATGAAAATGTCCCCAACTGATAGACAGATGTATGCTTGATCGAATAAAAATTATTTAATGAGGGAACATATCACAGTTTTTTGGCTTCAGTTTGATATCAATACTTTTCATGGCAGGCCTATGTTTTTCAAGTTGTAATAAATAACTGAGAGGGCCCTATCCGACACCCGGCGCTAAGTGGTGCTAACTCAAACGCAAGTGTCTTTGCTATCTTACACTCGGCGCTAAGTGGCGCTAAATCAAACGCAAGTGTCTTTGCTATCTTACACTCGGCGCTAAGTGGCGCTAAATCAAACGCAAGTGTCTTTGCTATCTTACACCCGGCGCTAACCCAAACGCAAGTGTCCTTGCTATCTTACACTCGGCGCTAAGGGGTGCTAACCCAAATGCAAGTGTCTTTGCTATCTTACACGCGGCGCTAACCCAAACGCAAGTGTCTTTGCTATCTTACACTCGGCGCTAAGCGGCGCTAACCCAAACGCAAGTGTCTTTGCTATCTTACACTCGGCGCTAAGCGGTGATAACCCAAACGCAAGTGTTTTTGCTATCTTACACTCGGTGCTAAGCGGTGCTAACCCAAACGCAAGTGTCTTTGCTATCTTACACTCGGCGCTAAGTGGTGCTAACCCAAACGCAAGTGTCTTTGCTATCTTACACCCGGCGCTAAGCGGTGCTAACCCAAACGCAAGTGTCTTTGCTATCTTACACTCGGCGCTAAGGGGTGCTAACCCAAACGCAAGTGTCTTTGCTATCTTACACTCGGCGCTAAGCGGCGCTAACCCAAACGCAAGTGTCTTTGCTATCTTACACTCGGCGCTAAGCGGTGATAACCCAAACGCAAGTGTCTTTGCTATCTTACACTCGGCGCTAAGCGGTGATAACCCAAACGCAAGTGTCTTTGCTATCTTACACTCGGCGCTAAGTGGTGCTAACCCAAACGCAAGTGTCTTTGCTATCTTACACTCGGTGCTAAGCGGTGATAACCCAAACACAAGTGTCTTTGCTATCTTACACCCTGCGCTAAGCGGTGATAACCCAAACGCAAGTGTCTTTGCTATCTTACACTCGGCGCTAAGTGGTGCTAACCCAAACGCAAGTGTCTTTGCTATCTTACACTCGACCCTAAGCGGTGATAACCCAAACGCAAGTGTCTTTGCTATCTTACACTCTGCGCTAAGCGATGATAACCCAAATGCAAGTGTCTTTGCTATCTTACACCCTGCGCAGGTGTCATTATAGCGCCCAGCGCTCACATTGTTTAACTACCGAGTATTCTTACGCCCATAGCAAGTCAACTGGGCGGGTTGGTCTTCAGATAAGGTGTGTCCAGGATAATTTTTGGCGTATTGCTATCTTGAGCCAGCAAAAATAAGCGAGTACTACTGTCTGTGCATAAACTATTAATAATTATAATATCCTTATTTGTATAGCACCTTTCCAGCGGTATAATAATATTAATAACATCTCCTTTATTTGTATCGCACCTTTCTAGCAGTATAGTACAGCGTGCCATGCTTCATAACCTAACAATTTACAATAAAAAACAATACAATGCACGAAAACAACACAAGAATATAACAATATAAGATAATAACAACATATTAAAATAAGCAGAGATCAATAGTCAAACAATTTTTCGTAAGTTCCTCTCGATAACAGCGTCTGTTCAATGCCTGTAAAATGTCCTACTAGCGCGTGATTTGCTTTATTACCGTACTTCTTATAAGATACGTGCATAACCAAGCTCAATGCTGTTTGCGGCTCTCAACTGGCTGCTCACTTGACCGCGGTCGTCGCACTTAGGGTTGAAATAGGCTAAGTTGTTGTTGCTGATTAAATACACGCGCTTTAAAAAAAAAAAACTTATTTAAATACATTAGGCGACGTATGTTATGGTTATTATATATACTGTATGTAACTATTCTGAAATAAATGTATTCTGTTGCAAACTTATGAATGATACAGCTTCTTCAATTCGAACTTTAAACCATGGATGTGCAGGGAATATATTTTGAGATATTGACATTTAAATAAACCTAGTAGAAACCAGGTAGATATTGCCTCTGGAGGGCCAAAGTAAATAGAGTTAATCGTGACCTTCCGATCATTTACTAGAAATAGGCCTACTGTAGTTATATTTTTCTCAGGTCTTTCAAAGAAAATTATTGGTCGTCTGCAGCTAATTCAAAATGCAGCAGCACGAGTTTTAACAATGACAAAAAAGAATTAACATATTAAATCTGTCTTAAAGTCATTACACTGGCTACCTGTTAGGTCCAGAATTGATTTTAAAATAATTTTATTGGTTTACAAATCTCTTAATGGCCTAGCACCACAGTATATACATGATATGCTTTTAGATTATGAGCCTATTAGATCCCTTAGATCATCTGACACAGGTTTTTTAATTATTCCAAAGGTCAGAACCAAAACTGTAGGGCAAGCAGCTTTGAGTTTTTATGGACCCATTTGCTCTCGTGAATAGCAGAAATCACATTTATTAGTCATCATTATTTAGTAAGTCGTGATTTTGCTTCATTCAGAAGAAAAATATATTTCAACAAATAACTAATAATAGAAGAACGACAGCTTTTTTGTTTATAAAAACCAAACACTGTTATGCACAAACACTGTTTGCCTACAGATGCAAATTTCCTTCTTTTAACCTAATTCATCCTGTTAGTGTAAAGCATATGCACATTTATATATTTCATCTTTACAATATTTGTTTTAAAATAGTTTTCAAAGTACAAAAATGTAGATTATGTTGTCACGTATTGTGAAACACCCCTGCCTATCGTGCTCGCATTAATAATTGATACGGCCGCAATTTTAATAATTCATCTGACAAAGTGAAATACTTCCTATACGTCCTAGCGCAAATGCTGCTTTTTACATGACTTTTGTGCTACTTTCCACATGGGTAAGCAAAAGGTACACATTAAATCCTAAATGTGTGCACATAAGACAATGCAGAACAGAGGCTTCCATGAGTTGCATTAATGAGCAACCTCAAGACTAGACTATATATTGCTGCATCAATTATCAATTTGAAATACAAGCATTTTGAAAGTATCTATCCCAGAAAGTATGCCTTTTCCCAGAAATGAGTCACCCATTATCCAATGTGGACAAACATCACCATATTTGGTATGTATTTTGAAATTATAATTTGCAAAGGGAAAATGATAGTTAAATGATAGTTAAATGGTAGTTAAATGATAGTTAAATGGCCACCCAGGCTACTTTTTAAAGAAGTATTGTGAGTAAACTGAAGTGGCAGGTTGGCTTTTACCCCACACTCACTTGGACTTTGTGCTTATAATCTATATTTCATGCTCATTTATCTAGTTCCTGCTTATCTCAAATCTGATAATTGCCTACACAGTTGTACATACGCACACACATTTACTTGCCATATACACACATGCTCACAAGGGTCACTATGGCCTTTTCACATATGAATTTCACTCATTTGAGCTTGAAAACACAGTAAGTTATCAGCCAGTCATCTCCAGGGGTAGAAGGTTAAGCAGATAATGCGAATCTCAAGATGCACTAAAACTTACGAGACATTTAATTTCAAGTCAGCAGCCGCCCACTTCTTTGTCATCAAGTATCACAGAAAAGAGCATAGCCTACATGAGTAGGTGGGTAATCATAAAGATTTTTCCCCTGTTATAAATATGCTGATTTTATTCTGTCACCAGTTGACAAACTTCAATAGGCTTTAACATGAGCTTGACATTCAGCACTGCAATGTCCAAAAATGCAAGATTATGTTTTTACATATTGTTGTTACACCCCTGCTTATCGTTCATGTAACTACACAGAATTCAGATACAACTTCACACATCCACACAATAAAGCCGCAAACTTGGGTTATTTTGCCGTTTTTCTCCTTCCTCTTCCCATTTTTTCTGTCGAATTCGTCATCACAAATGTTGCTTGCCCACAAATAATAATTATCCCCATTGGATAACAACATCTGATCACCCAATAACGACATCTCATCAACCAATAACAATGTATTTTCTTTTACATAGACTGCATGATACACAGGCACGATGAACGACGTGCATTACATAATGCTTTTTTATATCCACATAAGGATGTGAATGTCATGGTTTTGTCTTTATAAGGAAGTGCACATGTGATCCTACTTCAGCCAATAGAACATGCCATCTCGGACGCCACAGAATATTTTTCAAAAACTGTCGCCGTCGCCATCTTTGTTTCGTGCAGCAGCTAGCTTGTTTTAATTTAAAAAATTAAAACTATTGCTTTTACACCTGAATAATCGTTGTAGGAAGCTCTTTTTTATACATTTCTGAGATGCGTTCTCTATCATTTCACATAAAAATGTCACGTAATAGCGTTTCATGACTCAGATAGCTACATTAATACAAGGTAGGCCATAAAAGCCTCGGACTGAATTTGTAATTTAACCCGACACAGCGCTCTGTCATTCGTTAGGTTGCCCACTTGTAAAATGTCGTGGCTACGTAGCTTACTGCTGCTCTGCTAGAGAATCCGATTCGTGTCTGAAGTATCAAGCAATACACAATATACAAAAGAACTATGCTCACTTAGGGGATAATATTGAGGGGCAAATCCACTTTTACGACAATGTTATTATTGTCTTTGTCGTCACCGATTGTGAAATTCACCCAAGGTAAGCAATTTGAAGTTGCCCACGCTGCAATGTAACGTAGCTAACGTTACCTTGCAAACGACAAGTTCTTACATTAATGTAAAGGCCAATATATAATTTAGCTAACGTTACAGACATACAAACCGTTAGCTAAGTCTAACGTTTTATTACCGTGTATAGCCTATATAGTGTCATCAACGTTATCTTCGTTTCTTACAACACATTCACCGACCACAAAATCCCTGTTGTCTCAGTCAGGTTCCATTAGCATGTGCATTAACGTTACTAATTTCTGTTAACGTCGTTGCATCTCCATTACAAATTACAAAGTGACAAGATGTGAAGTTTCCTGCAGCACACAGGAGCACAATAGTTTTGTACAAGTTGTCCTCCATTATTTTACACAAAGGACATGACATTTCTTCAGGACACTACATTTCTGTCCTTTCGGTACCTGGAACAACAAAATGGGTGCACGCCAATGACGTGAAGACTACATTGGGACCATGGCCAAAAACTGCCAAAGATATGTATACTTTTATGAAAGGATGTAACACCTGGGGCCCTATCTTGCACCCGGCGCAAAGCGGCGCTAACCCAAACGCAAGTGTCTTTGCTATCTTACACCCGGCGCTAGGTTCATAATAACGCCTAGCGCTCACGTCCTTTAACTAGCATGTATTCTTGCGCCCATTGCAAGTGAACTGGGCGTGTTGGTCTTAAGATGAGGAGTGGCCAGGATTCTTTTTGGCGTATTGCTATCTTGAGCCAGCAGAAAGCGCTTGCGCTAGAACCACCACAAACCTGGTCTAAAGTCATGTCGCAGTGGTTTACATGTTATTTTAACGGCGCATATAAGTGCGTCTACATAGGCGTGTGCACAACGCGCATACCCTCCTGTCTGTTACACACAGGGGTGTGCACAAGCATGACTAAAATATCTAGATCACAATGTGAAATATTATTATTGTGTAGGCTATATCAAAAATGCATAATAATAAAAGGTTCCATAGGTCCACATACCTTTCCCTCAGCGAAGGGAAACGATGCCACATTACATTGCTCTCAGCCCACTCCATCAACATCCAGGCGATGTGCGATGGTACGGGACAATGGCTATCCATTAAAAAGAAGCTGATACCTAATGCGCGAATTGTCATTTGCACGTAATTCGTGAATTGTCATTCAATGGAAAACTCGCGCACTGCAATAGACGGACATTTGAGTTCTGAAAATGCGCTTCAGATGTCATTACAATACAGCTCTGTTTATCTAGGAATACAGCCTGTAAGTAAATAGAATGGTTCAAAACCTTGTCCAGTGAATATTGCTTTTATTGTTTTTCAAATAGCCTAGGCTACAGCGGACTCGCTGTGCATAAAGTTTTTTCGATAGCCTATGGTTAAAAAACGGAGATAAATGTCATCATGTTAACTGAATTGTAACCTTAGCTATTCTTCGTCCTTCATATTTTTTAAATTAGTGACAAGGTTTCCATACCCTCAGCTTATTAAAACCCCGCTGATTTCACCTGTTATTCCATAACTGAACAAAAGATTTTAAAGAGAACTAAGCGTCTACTTAGAAATGAAATTTGCAGCACGTTACACATTTACAATGAATTTTAATTCCATTATCTGCATGTGTGCTTTACAGGAGCGGGTCTGTTTCCCCTGCTGTAAATAACATTTTTCACGGTCTTCCTGGGAAAGTGGATCGTTTTATTGTATTACAATACCAGTAAAACAGGTTGGTCACATTTCTATAAGCAGGACATTATAAAACAAGGGAAAATATGCTGAACCTATGGGTTGCCAACCTGACAGATTTATTGTATTTAGTGTCTTCATTAAGGCAAAAGAACGTTATTTATGTTATTAATCAAAATTAGAATGCAGGTAGCCTAATGAACTTCGGATGAAGCTTAAACATGAGTTCATTGCATAATCAAACAAAATTCGTTAAACAAGCAGGCTATTTTGGCGTTTTCTAAGGTGAGACGGAAGCAATTGGTCGCTTATTCTCAGCTGTTGCAGGTGCTTTTAACGAAATTTAACCGCATATATTTTGTAAACAACACTGTCAGGAATTACCGGGAACTTATAATGGTTAGCCCGAATAATATTGATCATAGGCTACTATTGATCCATATAGCCTATTCCTTGATCGCACTAAACACACACGAGCATGTCTGTTTCGCCATCATAAGCAATCCCCCAAGGTGGAAAAGCAGGCTTTTAAAGGGAATGGGATATGACATTTTGATTGGTTTATTGCATGTCACGCCCAAGACACACCTATAATTAATGAAGAGACTAGGTTCAGCCCAGTTGCACCTTGCGCCGTGCTTAGCGCCCAAAAAACACGCCGTTAAAATAGCAAAAGTGGACTTGGACACGCCCTAAATGGACTTAGCTCCATGCGCCAAGATCGCCAAGATAGGGCCCCTGGAGTAGAATTCAAACCTTATAGATTCAAGTTAAGCAAAATAATGTACAACCACATGAAACCATACATGGGACTGCAGTTACTGGTATGGCCAAAACATTTATATATTAGAAAGAAAATCTGCAAAACATATTGTATATTGTATATAGGCTACTGTAAGTATGCAATGTGTGTGTGTGTGTGTATATAAACTCCTCAAAAAAAGTTCGGAAACGTTATTTCGGTCGATTATTCCTCCCCTTTAATAATACCAATTGGTATTGTATTTTATATCGCTGGAAAGCCTGATTAGTCACATTTACAACAAGGTACAACTTGTAAGGATCATGCATTCGTGGAATGAGCAACACAGCTAACCGTGTGGGTGCAATATTCTTCTGTTGGTATTCACTCTCGTTTTGAGTTGCTTGGTGGATTGGATGATTGCACTCTCCCACAGTAATAAGGAAAAAACAACACATATTTGCCATTTTTACACTTTATTCATTTTACACTGTCAGGGACCTCAGTAGCGTGTGGAAGATCCATACGCAGTCACAACAGCTTGGCACCTCCTCCTCATGCTGGTCACCAGCCTGGTCACACACTGCTGTGGGATGGCATCCCATTCCTCAACCAGGATTTGCCGCAAGTCAGCCAACATGGTTGCGTTGGTCACTCTGGCACGTACAGCACGCTCAAGCTGATCCCACAGGTGTTCAATTGGGTTGAGGTCTGGACTCACGGCAGGCCATTCCATCCTCTCCACTCCCAAATTCTGGAGGTACTCTGTGATGATCCTGGCTCTGTGGGGGTGAGCATTGTCATCCTGGAGGATGGAGTTAGGTCCCAGATTCTGGAGATATGGGATCACCACTGGCTCCAGAATCTCATTCCGATATCTCACTGCATTGAGATTGCCTTCAATGATGACAAGTTCTGTTTTGCCTGTGAGAGAGATACCGCCCCACACCATGACACTGCCCCCATTGAAAGGTGTCACGCGATCTGTGCAGCAATCTGCATAGCGTTCTCCACGCCGTCTCCATACTTTGATCCTGCCATCCAGCTTCCGCAGACAGAACCTTGATTCATCACTGAACATGACGTTGCCCCACATTCTTAGGTTCCACTGTCGGTGCTGTCGACACCAGCGCAAACGGGCCTGACGGTGAAGGGCAGTCATTGCAGGCTTCCTGGCAGCCTTATAAGCACAAAGACCGGCCATGTGCAGTCTGTTCCTCACCGTCTGATCAGAGATCTGTCTGTGGTAGCGTTGTGCAAATCTTGCCTGTAAATCTCTGGAAGAAAGCCTACGGTTCCTCAGTGAAGCAAGGGTGAGGAACCGGTCTTCTTGGGGTGTTGTCTTCCTGGGACGGCCACTTTGTGGTCTGTCTTTGACTTCACCAGTCTCACGGAACTTGGTCCTAAGTTTGGAAATGATACCAGGGCTGACACCAAATACTGCTGCCACTCTGCGTACCGGAACACCAGCTTCCACTTGCCCTATTGCACGGGCCTTATCCTGAAGGGACGAACGTGGCATGTTTATGCTTGGAGCACACACAAACTCAACAAAGTTGCAGGACCCATGCACACAAGTGCTGTCAATTAGGTGCCAATCAGGTGCCAGTCACACACCTGTGACTGGCATACACCTGCCAGCACTTGAAGCTCAAAACGAGAGTGAATACCAACAGAAGAATATTGCAGGGGATTTTGGCACATTTTTTGGGCCGCTACCCACACGGTTAGCTATGTTGCTCATTCCACGAATGCATGATCCTTACAAGTTGTACCTCGTTGTAAAGGTGACTAATCAGGCTTTCCAACGATATAAAATACAATACCAATTGGTATTATTAAAGGGGAGGAATAATCAACCGAAATAACGTTTCCGAACTTTTTTTGAGGAGTTTATATATACAGTGCATCCGGAAAGTATTCACAGCGCTTCACTTTTTCCACATTTTGTTCTGTCACAGCCTTATTCCAAAATTGATTAAATTCATTTTTTCCCTCAAAATTCTACACACAACACCCCATAATGACAATGTGAAAAAAGTTTTTTTGAGATTTTTGCAAATTTATTAAAAATAAAAAAATAAAATTTCTCATTTACATAAGTATTCATTGCTTTAACGTATTTTTAAAGTATCATATTTCATATTTGGTCGCATATCCTTTACATGCTGTTACTTCCTGAAGTCTGTGACCATCAACATCAAAAAACTGTCGATATCTTATTTTCAGGTACTGTTACAAGCGATACTATAACCTCTCTGCATTTGAATGGATCTCTATGGAAATTTGGGGGTGAGACTAGATTCAGCTGTAAATTACACTGGTACAGTATGGAACACATGGCTGGCTAAATGGCTGTAAGTTATTAAGGGTCTGAGCTATCAAACGAGTCCCAAACCATCACTCTGTTGCCAGATATGGAGTAGATGTGGATGGATCACTGCAAGGGTTATTTCTCCGGACTCATTTTCCTATAGAACTCTATGGGGGAAAAAGTCAGGAGAAACAACCCTTAAAGTGATCCATCCACATCTACTCCATATCTGGCAACAGAGTGATGGTTTGGGGCTCGTTTGATAGCTCAGACCCTTGAAAACTTACAGCCATTTAGCCAGCGATGTGTTCCATACTGTACTAGTGTAATTTACAGCTGAATCTAGTCTCACCCCCCAATTTCCATAGAGATCCATTCAAATGCAGAGAGGTTATAGTATCGCTTGTAACAGTACCTGAAAATAAGATATCGACAGTTTTTTGATGTTGATGGTCACAGACTTCAGGAAGTAACAGCATGTAAAGGATAGGCGACCAAATATGAAATATGATACTTTAAAAATACGTTAAAGCAAAGGGTATGAATACTTATGTAAATGAGAAATTTTATTTTTTTATTTTTAATAAATCTCAAAAAAACTTTTTTCACATTGTCATTATGGGGTGTTGTGTGTAGAATTTTGAGGGAAAAAATTAATTCAATCAATTTTGGAATAAGGCTGTAACAGAACAAAATGTGGAAAAAGTGAAGCGCTGTGAATACTTTCCGGATGCACTGTATATATATATATATATATATATATATATATATATATATATATATATATATATATATATATATATATACACACATTGTTTTAAAAGTGCAGAGTAATGTTTTCAGAATAGCTGTTGCATATGGAGCTCTGACATTATGTCATGTGTTCAGTACTATTAGCATAATATTTTACTGTTCTTACTTAGTTCTTATATAGACCTTGTACTGTATATTGGATTTTGCAAGAAAATTTCTCACACATATCAGAATATTGTAATTGTAATATTGTCCAGTGTAAACACAGCTGTTTGTTATTGATATAACAATGAGAAATGCATGTTCTCTTACATAATAAATTGAGATATTTGAATATTTCTGTCATTATTTACATTTTACCATACCTACAGTTAAGAACAACCAAATAAAAACACTTACTGTAATCTATTTAAAAATATTACAAACAGTTTAATTTCTTTAGAATTCATGGTAAAGGGAAATTGACTGAATCCAAGCCTATGTGTTTCTTTGAGCTACAATGTATGTGTGTTTGCATGTATTTATGTGCATGCATGTCTCTCTCTTGTAATTACCTCCACCAAGGAGGTAATGTTGTCACCCGCGTCTGTGTGTTTGTGTGTCGACTGTTATATGTTATGCACTGATTTGCACCAAATTTGGTGGGATGGTTGGTCGTGGGCCAAGGAAGAACTGATGAATTTCTGAAACCAATTGGCTGAAAGGGGGGTGTGGCTGTGGCCTATTCACAAAAACACACATAACTTCTTAACCGATTCACGGAAACCCACACAACTATCACCAAAGGTTTCACATGGGTCAAGGAAGAACTGATGAACTTCTGCCACAAATTGGCTAAAAGGGGGTGTGGGTGTGGCCTATTTACAAAAACACAAATAACTTCTTAATGGATTCACACAACACCACACAACTTTCATCAATGGTTTCACATGGGTCAAGGAAGTACTGATGAAGTTCTGACAGAAATTGGCTAAAATAACTATAACAAGGAACAACTATTAAGCCATGTCTGCTTATGGTTTGGTTAATGTCTTTGGTAGCCTTGTGGGATGATGGGCCGAGGTCTGTGGTATACTGAGCACATTACTGCCTATGTTACGGTTTATAAATTTATATTCATTATCATTATCAGTTACTAGTAAGAAACACAATACAAAAATAAATGATATCTCAACAAAAAACGTTTTCAACATACAAAAATGCCAAGTTACATTAAAAGTATGGATATCAAAATGTGGCCGAGTTACAACAAACAATATTGCCTATCTTAGCTCACACAAATTAAACAAGCTCCATTCCAAAGCAATGCTACCCAATGTTTCCTAAATGATTTCATGTAACTTGGCCCTGTGTTTTTTCATCTTACCATCTGAAGAGAATGTGGTCATTCAAATTTTTTGTGTCACATCAAAGTGTCAAATGCCAATCATTTATAATGGAAATAATCTGCAATTCAGCTGTTACACTTAAAAATGACTACACTATATGTTTGAACAATTGTCTGCATCCAGTGTTTTGGGTGTATGAAAAGCATATCATGAATACAATTATTATTATTATCACTAGCATACATCTTTGTTCTGTTAAATGATTAGCTCACACAAATTAAACAAGCTCTATTCCAAAGCAATGCTACCCAATGTTTCATAAGTTATTTCAAATATCTTCGCCCTGTGTTTTTTCATCTTACCCTCTCAAGAGAATGTGGCCATTCCAACATTGTGTCACATCAAAATAATCAAAAACCAAAAATGCCTCATGGAAGAACACATCATTTAACTTTATTTTTTAAATGGATGACAGCAAATTACACTCCATAAAGGATAGGTTTCAAGTTAATTTTACAAAATGGCAAAATTGCAACTTAAAATAAACAGCTGCTGTAAAATAGATAAGTTACTGTGATCAAATAAAGTTTAGCCAAATAAATAAAATCATATTAGTTTTAACGTCAATAATTTATGGTTCTGCCAGCTGTATTTACTACTGTTACAGAACTAATGATGTAGACCTTATTTATGCTAGTGATAATAATAATAATTGTTATAACAATACAAATTCCATAGGAGCTATATTATATCCAAGAATATTACAAACAAGTGAAATAAAAAATTACTCTTCAGCTCAATTGCTTTTATTTCTAATGTTCTAATGCTTAACAGAACAAAGATATGTGCTACAGGGGAGGGGGGTATACTACTAAGCTGGATTACTTAGTTAGTATTTTTAAAGTATCATATTTAACATGGAAATTGATAGGAGAGTCATTTTTCTTTGGCGGTAAAACACGCCTAGAATTTGTGTATCGTAATATCACCGGGATAAATGTGTAGCCGCGGTTGTTTTCTTCTTATTAGATATAGTTGCATTTTGTATACATATTTAAAATATTAAGAAATGTTCATTTATAGACAGCCGCCTGCAGCGATATTTCGCAGCCGTTCAATCTCCAACTCCCAAACATCGCGGTACTGTAACCAGGGTAACTACAAGCCTGCTGGGTTCTAACGTTACAGTGAGAAAATAAAAATAGCTAACAGTAACGTTACTGGCTTCAGCTTGTAGCTAAGGCTGACACTCGGCTCGGGACAATGACAATGTTATGTCTCGCAATCAGGCTGACCCACTGGACACTAACGTTACAAACAAACTTCATCTAAATATCCCTCACACAAGCAGGCTGACACTTGCCTACGAAAATGGGAAAATGCCAGTGGCAGTTGACATAGCTTTTATATCTGATGTTAGCTAGCATTAGTTTTCACTTTAATCTTCAGAAAGCAACAACACAACCTGCACCAGTGAGCTAGGTTAACTAAGCTTAGCACCATCAGACAGCTAGCAAACTAACTTATATGAATGGTAAACATGCCTACCTTAGGTTTCTTATTTGCATTACATACAAGTAAATCAATCCAAAAGTAATCCACAAAAAAGTTAAATAGCTAGCTAGCTATGAAGGTAGATTTGTGTCTTTATTATTCAACCAAAAAAAAACTTCACTTCAATCAAAAACAACTTTTTCAATCAAAGAAAAAAAGTGTTTGAATGCAAAAAAAATTTTGAGACTCAAAAAAATGCATTTGAACACTTTTTTTCTTTGATTGAAAATGTTTTCTTTGATTGAAGTAATGTTTTTTGTGTTTGGGCCATATTATGGGTAGGACATTTGTGTCTTTATTATTCAATTTTTTAAAAAGTTGCTTCAATCAAAAAACATATTTTCAACCAAAAAAACATTCATTTCAATCAAAAAATATATTTTCAATCAAAGAAAAAACTGTTCAAATGCCAAAATAAAATTGAAACCCCAAAAAAATCATTTGAACACTTTTTTTCTTTGATTGAATTTTTTTTCGATTGAAGTGAAAAAAGTTTTGAAGTCGTTTTTTTTTTGATTGAATCATTTTGACACAAACATCCCGCAGTGGGGGCGGATGCTTCCCCATTGGTCAGACATGTTTGAGTGACTGAAATTTGAATCTCGTTTGGAATCGCTTTGGCAGCAAGCAGTGGTGGAGTTGTTGGTAAGTAACGTTACATAAAACAGTATTAAAATGATTGGTGTCATGTTATTAGCCTACTCTGTTTGATATTTCGATTAAACATAGAGCTTGCTAACTTAGTTCACGTTGACTAATTTGTGTGATGTTGACACCAATCATTTTAATACTGTTTTATGTAACGTTACTTACCAACAACTCCACCACTGCTTGCTGCCAAAGCGATTCCAAACGAGATTCAAATTTCAGTCACTCAAACATGTCTGACCAATGGGGAAGCATCCGCCCCCACTGCGGGATGTTTGTGTCAAAATGATTCAATCAAAAAAAAAAACGACTTCAAAACTTTTTTCACTTCAATCAAAAAAAAAAAAAATCACTTCAATCGAAAATAAAATTCAATCAAAGAAAAAAAGTGTTAAAATGATTTTTTTGGGGTTTCAATTTTATTTTGGCATTTGAACAGTTTTTTCTTTGATTGAAAATATATTTTTTGATTGAAATGAATGTTTTTTTGGTTGAAAATATGTTTTTTGATTGAAGCAACCTTTTTTTTGATTGAATAATAAAGACACAAATCTACCTTCATAGCTAGCTAGCTAATCCATTTCAGTGGTCCAATTAAAGTGAAGCATTGTGGGAAGTATGGTCTTATAACAAAGCAAATGAAGATCAAGCTTCCAAAAGGTGATATCCACACAAAGTGATATTTTGAAATGTAGAAATCCTCCAGAAGGAAAATTGCGCTAAATGTATTTTGATTAGTTTTATTGAGGTGGACTACCCCTTTAATTAGTTGCGCCTTGATCTGTTCAATAAGGTTAATGTTGTTTTTGGGTGGAATTCCCCTTTGACAATTTTCTCGTCCTGTCTACTCAACAAGCCTACTTTATGGTATGGAAGGGTGTTGATTTGGACACAGCCCTGAAATCTCTATGGGCTCTATCTTACACTCGGCACTAAGCCGTAACCCAAACGCAAGTGTCTTTGCTAGTTTCAAACATAGACTGTATAAAAATATGGACAAAGCCACTGTGACGTCACCCATTGCCTTTCTACAGCCTCGTAAAAACTGAATTGAAGCTCGGAAGTCTTTTTCGCGG
Source organism: Synaphobranchus kaupii (assembly GCA_029718625.1). Lineage (NCBI taxonomy): Eukaryota > Metazoa > Chordata > Actinopteri > Anguilliformes > Synaphobranchidae > Synaphobranchus > Synaphobranchus kaupii. The sequence goes on along the minus strand of CM056385.1, from coordinate 63,124,109 downwards.
CCCGTTTGTACAAACTGCGCCTGCTCCGTGGAGCCGAAGAGGACTCAACCTGTCCCGCTGATTGGTCATGAATATCCTGTCCAAACGACACAATATTTTAAAAAATCAGCACATGCAGAGGCATTAGATGAAGGAAAGGCACCTATTGCAATAAAAAAGTTTTGTGGGAAAAATTTATTGACTGAGTATTTTGACCACATTGCTGCCATTGACTTACATGGTGAAAGACCTATACTGGAGCCAATCGCAGTGGCGCTAGTGAGCAACGGCACAATTGCCGCTACCAGCCAAACCAGGAAGTGAGCTTCAAAACGAAAGCCCAGTCTTGGCCCCTTGGTGCAAACCGACGCAGTTGTCATTTTATCGTCCAGTGCTTACGTTGTTTAAATAATTAAACTTGTTTTGGTCTTAAGCCGCCTTTCCACTGAATATGACTACGCAAGCAGACAGTCGGATTGCGCCCCCTAGTGTCAGTCGTTCCACACTATTGAATAGGTCGTACTGAGTCAGTCATTCTGTCGCAATCTGAGAGAGCACCCGGTACTAAATATCGTTGCCCTGGAGGGGTACAGGGACATAAACCATAAAATGGAGCTTGAAAAAGTTCAGGGAGAATAATTTAAACTATTCTAAAGAGCATTTAGTCAGAAGTATGTGAACAACCTAGCTGACATTAGCTCGTGGTGCACGAATGGATGACAGAACCACGGAGTTTACAGTGGGCAAATGACCGCAGGAGGGAACACGTCAATATAAAAACTTTTAGGCTCCAAAAACAAGAGTTAGACACATAGCCTAGCCAACTGACCTTAGTTCCATTTAACGTTGGCTCAAGTAAGCTAACGCTATACTATACAATGCAAAGAAATGTTCAATATTCAGTGGCAGCAAACAGTTGGGCAGAGCTAAAGGATAGCATATGCATTGTCTGTAGCTACTGTATTGATTCACTGCAGCTAGCAAGCACCAGCCTGATAGCTAGGCTACTTATAACGTTCGGTGCTTATAACAGCACACGTTTTCATTTAAAATAACACATACACGGAAAATCAATTAAAACATCCTTATTTATTAACCCAAATGCTCATCAAAAACCATCAATCAATCAATAATTATCGTGCTTATTTTGCTTACTGGTTTATTTTGTTGTAAATAGGCTACATTCACCATTGAAATCTATGTTAGCTAGCATCGTTTCGTCATTTCCTGTCTGGTGTCGGAGTGAACTCTGCCGGGAAAGTAGAAAATTTTCAACGTATCCGTAGCCTCGGTCGGACAGAAAATCCCCGCAGCGCAGTCCACCAGAGCTCCTCGCATCCGATACATGACTGGCCATTAGTGGTGTGTCGTTCGCGAACGAGTTGGCTCTTTGAGCCGGCTCTTTTAGGTGAACGTTGGGAGCCGACTCGCATATCTGAAGAGCCAATTTGTTTTGTAAATGAACACAAGACAAGTGCTTGTGGTCTTGGTGGAACTTTTATTCGTTTTTTTTCTTCAACTTCTATCTGTAATCAAAGAGAATCATTTTTTAGGCCAAAAATAGCCTAAATAAAACCACTATAAGAAAATAACATTAATAATAATTTAAAAACCAGTTTAATTGTTCTGATGCTGCAGTTTTGCACATTTATTTTTTTATGCATTTATTTATTTTTCTTTGTTATGACACAATATTATGTTCTATTTTATGAGTGTCTATTTTGTTTTGAAATGTTCAACTACGCACTGCTTATTGTGCAATTTATTTCAAGACATAAAAATGCCCTACCTTCAATGCACACGCGTAATAGCGTCTTACTGTTTTTACATTTATTTAAATAGTTTTTATAACAAACAAAATGCAAAATAATGTTATTTTGGTAATTAGAAGGTAGAGTAAGATTCCTTTGAACAATTTAAGTGATAGATGTGCACAAACACCAATCATAGGTCAAAATATCGCTAACTTTGGCCGATTTTGAAAAACCGGAAATGCTACTGAATGAAGAGCCGTTTGGGAGCCGAAAGAGCCGGCTCTTATTGGTGAGCTGAGCCAAATGATCTGACTCACTGAAAAGAGCCGGAATGCCCATCACTAGAGTAGGTTACTAAACAGCAAACCTTTACTACGTCAGTTTCACGGTATTTTTCTGATTCACGTTTTTGACATGAACAAGATTAGCCTGTTTAGACATATGACAAAAAGACATCATTCAGTTGAGTCAGAAGCCTATAGCTTCTTGGTTGAGTTGGTGAGAATCCTAGGCCTATATATATAAAAAAGTTGTTTTGACACATTTTATTCCTCTGTGTGCCCTCATAATAAACGCCCACTAGGCTATATCTATAAACGCTGATCTAAAATGAGATTAAATTGCAAAAATGTTTATATTGCAGATCAGATTCAGGCAACAAGGGGATTATTTGATGCAGCCAGCTTCACTCTCGATCCGAGACGAGTGATTCTGAACGAGAGCGAGTCAAATTCAGCATCATTGACTACTGAAGTTAACACTGCAGCAGCAACTGTGGATTCTGACTCTACTACTAGCATGGACATTAGCAGCACTGCTAATAGCAGCAAGACTAGCAACAGCAAGTGGGGTAAGCAGCGTGTTTGACATTAGCAAGACAAAAAATGACCCCATTGTTCAGCCTCAATTGTCTTGCGTTCCATCCACGAATGAAAGACGTTTTTCGAGCGTACGAATGTATTGAGTATTACATGACATCAGACTCTGTATTGCTTTCCTTGCTGCTGGTGACAATCGTGGCAGGGGAGTAACACCGGACGCAAATTTTCATTGATTAGGGTTCACGTTCACGTGCTGGAAGAATGTGCAGCTCAAATTTAGAGAACACTTGGAGAGTAGAAGTAGCGCCTCCTTCTACTATTATTTGATATAAGGTGTTGACGCAGTTGACTTTTTAAAAGCCAATTTTATTGTATTGAAGCAGCCCCGTTCATGTGCTTGCTCTGTGGATTTAAATAAAAATTGGAACATGCGATATATGGAATATATCCTTGTATC